>VDFB02019132.1:0-48576 GCA_007258455.2 Sequoia sempervirens | reverse complement strand
GAGATATGAACCTACAACCCTTGTTGAAGAAGAAAACCTCATAAATCGAGAAGGGGTTTGCTGAATCCATGCTCTGATACCATGTTGGAATTGTGAAACAAACACAAAACCACAAGCCACAGGATCAAACACAAACAAATACACCTTCCACGCAAGAGATCTGCAAAACAAATGTGCAATTATCTTCAACAAGAAAAAGCTACAGAAGAGAAAAAACTTTCAAGGAGATATGAAAGTTACAGATATTCTCCCATTGATAATTACAATGAGATCAATCCTTATGAAAGAAGATCAACAAACCCTAAAAAGGGAAACCCTAGTGTGCACACTTAATAATTAATAAATAATTAATTATTAATGTGCCTAAGTTTAGCTTAAGTAACTAAAGTGATAAGTGACTTAATTAATTAACCAATATGATTAAATTAATTAAGTAAAACAACTTATTACTCTAACAATCACCAACCTCAAAGGAGCGCTCAACCCTCTTCTGATCTGCATACTATTTTTGTTGGTTTTGTGCCTTTTGAATATTCTCCCGTAAAGCCCTCATAATGTCCTGATTATCCTGTAAGAGATCACCAGCACTAGGCACACGACTGTCACTCAACAAGAGGTCCAGGAAATTAGGCGCATCATATCCATACAATGCCATAAATGGTGTCATCTGAATAGAGAGATGGTAAGTGGTATTGTAGCAATACTCACAAAGATATAACCACTTGACCCACCCCTTCTGATGTCCTACGATGTAGTTCCTCAGATACCCTTCCACCCATTTATTTACTATTTCTGTCTGTTCGTCGGTCTGTGGGTGGTAGCTAGTGCTCGGAGAGAGTTCTGTCCCACATAACTTGAATAGCTCCTGCCAAAAATGGCTCATGAATCGACTATCTCTATCACTGACAATGTTCTGAGGTAGCCCATGCAGTTTGAATACCTCCTAGAAGAACAACTCTGCTACCTGAATCGCTGAATATGTGGATGTGATTGGAAAGAAGTGAGCAAATTTAGTCAAACGATCTACAACCACATAGATACAATCTTGCCCCTGGGCTTTAGGCAAGCCAGTGATGAAGTTCGTCGACAAACACTCCCACTTCCTATTAGGGATTGGAAGTGGCTGAAGTAAGCCTGCAGGGTGTGTGTGCTCCTATTTATTTTGCTGACAAACAGGACATTCTCTAACATACTGTAACACATCTGATTTAAGGCCTTTCCATGTAAACCTCTCCCGTACCTGTTTATAAGTTTTGAAATAGCCGGGATGTCCTACCATAGGTGCATCATGAAAAGCCCTCAAAATGAAGATCTTCATTTCCGATCCTGGAATCAAATAGATCCTCCCCTTGTAAATGATAAGTTCATTTACAACTGTGTACCTGTCATCCTGAATTGATCCATCAACAATCCCTGTAGCCCAACTGTCCTTAACATACTCTGCCACAATCAGGTGCCTCCAATCTTCCACAATCCCAGCCATAGAACTCAAGTGGGGACGTCGTGATAAAGCATCGGCCACAACATTTTGTGTTCCCTTAACAAAGGAAATATCAAAGTCATATGATTGTAACTTACTCACCCATTTTTGCTGACGATCATTAAGATCCCGTTGCCCTAGGAAGTGCCTCAAGCTGTTGTGGTCTGTCTTTACTACAAATTTGCTGCCCACCAAGTACTGTCTGAATTTGGCCAATGCATGCATAATGGCTAGCATTTCCTTATCATATATGCTATATCCCCTCTCTGGACCGCGAAGCTTCCGAGTCTCAAAAGCAATTGGATGTTTGTCCTGCATAAGGATTGCACCAATTCCCTCTCCTGAAGCATCACATTGTAGCTCAAAGGGTTTAGAAAAATCTAAGCAAGCACTCGGCATGTAGTCATAATTAGTTTGAACATCTCAAAGCAATCATGCGCCTCTGGTGTCCAAACGAAAGCCACTTTCTTGGTCAAGTCTGTGAGGGGTGCTGCATGGCGTGAATAACCATTAACAAATCTGCGGTAAAATCCACACAACCCCAAAAATCCTCTAAGCTGAGTAAGATTCACTGGTGTAGGCCATTCAACAATTGCCTTAATCTTCTCAGGGTCCATACGTACTCCTTCAGAACTGATGATGTGACCAATATATAGTAACTCTGTCATCCCTAAGTCACACTTAGACTCCTTTGCATACAAGGACTCTTTCCCCAAAATGCCCAATACTATGTCAAGATGTGCTATATGATCATCCCATGTTTTACTGTACACCAAAATATCATCAAAGAATACCAGCACATACCTCCTCAACTGTGAATGGAAGACCCTGTTCATTGTAGACTGAAATGTTGTTGGAGCATTGGTTAACCCAAATGGCATAACCATAAACTCAAAGTGCCCACAATGGCATCTAAATGCAGTCTTCTCAATGTCATGTTCCCTAACCTGAATCTGATGATAACCGGACCTCAGATCAATCTTGGAGAAGAAACGTGCACCATGTAACTCATCTATTAACTCATCAATTATGGGGATGGGATATCTGTTCTTTATTGTCCTCTTATTCAAGAGTCTGTAATCAATACACATCCGCAATGTACCATCTTTTTTCTTAACCAGCACTACTGAAGATGCAAAAGGAGACTTACTTGGTCTAATATGTCCCATGGCCAGCAACTCATTAATTGTCTTTTCAATTTCATCCTTGAGTCACTTGGGATGTCTGTATGGAGTGACTATGACGGGCTTTGCACCCTCCTCCAACTCGATGATATGCTCAATCCCTCGATCTGGAGGTCTGCCTGGAGGAATCTCGCTAAACACCTTCGTATGCTTAATCCTTAACTCCTGGATATCTGGATGGTACTCTGGTTTCTGTTGTTCCCCCTGTGTAGGTATCAACACACATTCTGCTGCCCACTCTACCATATCATGTCTTACTAGCCTTGCCATCCTCCTGAATGAGATCATCCTGAAACTAGAGTCTTGGATTGCCTTAAGAACATGAGTCTTTCCATCAACTTGAAAAGACATCTCAATCTCTCTAAGATCAAGTGTGAATTTCCCAATATCATGTAACCATCTCATGCCAAGCACCATGTCAGTATCACCCATGTTCACCACATAGAAGTCCGTCTTGAACTCATAGTTGTTCAAGCATATGGGCAAGTCTGAAATTCTTCTATCACATTTGAGGGTATAGCCATCTGCAACCTTAACCCTTATTCCCTCAAATTCCTCTGTCCTGATGCCTCTCCTATCAACCAAACGAGCATCAATGAAGTTGTGAGTTGCCCCTGTATCAAGAAGAGTGATTATCTTTTGCCCTGCTAAACTCCACGCATCCTAAATGAACCCTCCTGTTGGATGCTAGTGATGTGTGCATCATGTTGCCTCGTTGCTCCTTCATGTTCCTCTTCACTTTCATGCTTTTCTTCCTCATGCTCCGTCCCTGAGTCTTCAAAATCAGATTGTTGATCTGATTTTTCTGATTCAGAATCTTCGTAATATGCCCACATTACTCTATTAGCCTTTCCCTTTGGTCTCAAGGGACAATCATGATTTGCATCATAAGGCCCCTTACAATAGAAACACAACTTCTTCTTCCTTAATTCATTAAGTGTGTCACGATCCAAAGGTGTTGCTGATTTGCCCTTGAAGTTTGGTTTGTTCTTTTTCTTAGAGAAAGATTTATTATCTCGATACGAAGAAGATCCTTTTGATACAAACTTATTCTGTGGTGTTGACAACTCCATACTCCTAGCCTTCTTCATAGCCTCCTGAAGGGTAGGAGGATCAAAGGCTTTTATCCAACCTCTCATAGGCTCCATTAATCCTTCAATGAATAGCACCACCAACCGTCTCTCTGAGATGTTAGGAACCATCACCGATAATTTCTAGAAATCTCCAATGTAACTCTCCAAACTTCAACTTGCTTGAGTTGGGCCAAATCCCTGAAGTATGATTCTGGGTCTTTCCTATCAAATCGTTCCACAAGTCTGTCCACAAACTCTTGATAGGATGTAATCTGATTATGCTGTAATGTTACCAATCCATGATACCACCAATCGTGTGCTATCCCCTCCAAATGCAAAGTAGCATACTTGATGGCTTCCTCTTCTGTCATGGGTCGAAGAGCCAAGAACGTGTCCAATTTATGAATCCATGATTGTGCAGTAATCTTGCCACTACCATCAAACATAGGCAGTGTAAGCTTATTGGTAGCTTGCTTAAGATCTTTATTATGCCCCCTAGGTCTCCTCTCCTGCCGAGACCTATAGTAGTCCATTCTTGTCTGCACAAATCAATCAAAATGCATGAGCTCTCGTGCTTCTGGTGTCAATAATTGCCATTCATCATGAGCAGCCATATATGCATCAGCGAAAGTAGGCTCCTCAACATCTTCAACATTCTCTTCTGCAGCCCGCTCTTTCCTTAAGAAGGTAGGTTGTGATGGCCTATCAGCAATACGGGAAGTGATTCTTTGCCCTCTCCTTGATCTAGCTACACTCTTGTCCTCATCTTGATCCTTGTTATTCCTTTTTCTATTTTCCAAAATAACTCTGTTCTGTTGAATCTGCTGCTACAAGGACGCTGAAAATCCTTCAAATGCTTGGGCCATTCTTTCCAACAATTCTTCACCTCTATCCACATTCCTTCTTTCATTTCTAGGAGGATCACCTTCTCTTCTTTCCTCCATGGTGTCACCAATCTCTTTGTGTCTTGCTGCAACAACTGCTGATAAAGTGTCATGTTCAGGTTGTGGTGGCCACTGTGTTTGTTTCCTTTGTTCTCTAGCTGTATACCTCTTGGTCCTGTCACTTTGTTGCATAAATGAAGACAATTTCTGACCCAAAGGATGGCAAGAAACCGCTCTGATACCACTATAATGAGCCTTGCTCAAATTGATCACAATTTGCCCTAATTTGTTGTTTGTAATTTTGTCAAACAATTCATGTGCAACCTTGTAACTTTCTGGTCTGAGTGCATAAATGTTTTCCCAATGGTATCCAATGTATTTACTACTTGCAAAAGACTTCTATGATGTTTAGACAAGATCCTAGATGCAATGCAGATTTCTTTTTTGTATTTTAAAATGCAATAGATGAAGTTTCATGAGCTAAATATGCAGCTACAGCCAATAGGCATTATGTCAAACAGTTGGCATACATCCTCTTAAACTTTCAAATAGACAAGAATACAATAGAGAACTCCCAACTTCAGATTTATTATTGACAATGCAACCTTCTACAATGAAGATGAAATGGCCAAGACTCTTGGCTTACATATGAATGAATACTTAAGTTTGATATAAACTGTCACCTATAGCAATACCATCTAAAATGCATCTAAATAACATGAAATATCATGAAATAACACAATGGAACCTGAAGCTTGATGGCACCTTGAATTTCCAATGAAGAAGCAATAAATATCTTGTGTTGAAGACCTTGGAAAGCCAAATCGAATTTTTGAAGAAATCACCCCTGTTCTGATATGAATGAAGAAATAAAATAATTTGCAATGAATCCAAGCCCTCAATAACTCCAAACACCATCAGCAATGACCAAGGAAGGAAGCGCCCCAATTTCCAAGAAGAATTGATGCATATATGAGCTCTAATGAATAAAAAGAGGTCTCCAATGGCGTCCCTGTTTGCTTCAGACTTAGCTTTAGAATTTTCCCAACTGAAATCTATCCTTTCCTTCAAATAATCAATGCCACAAATACTACTCTTCAATGCAAATCAGCTCCTATAATAATATTCTTCAAAATTGGCCCATGGCCACAAATTTTGCCCAATGAAGTGACTGAAACATCACCTCCAATCTGCAACCCTTCAAGAGATATTTCACTCCCTTAGTTATGCAATCAATGGGAGTTTTCGTTCCCAAAGACAAATTGATTATCTGTAGAACACTTGGCTCCAGAAACACTCAAGAAGAAATCATCAATCATCGACATCAAATCTCCATGCTCAATAGTGAGACCTCAAGGTCTATTTATGCATTTCCTCTAGAGGTCGGCCTCAACAAAAATAATATTAATTTCGACTTCTAGAAGGTTCCAATATATTTTAATTTAATTTGCACTTTATAAAAATATAAAAAAATATAACATTATTAATAAAGTGCATCTCAACATCACATTATAAAATAAGGTTTCCATAAATAGAAACAATAATGATATATGATGGAAAACCTTACTCCAACCAAATACTGAGCCAAATAATCACCAAATGACTGCCAGATGACTCTCTCACCATGCCTCATTAGCCTACGAGAGTCATTAATAGGCTAATCCTACTGATATGTCAATGTCAACTAGAAGGGGACATTACACAAAATTTGTTGAAGACGGATCTTGAGTATTTGATGTGACATTCTCATGTGCAGACTTGGGATTAGAAGTGGAAGCTTCTTTTCCCTTTTCATTTGACTTTCGTATTTCCTCTTCTTTTTGTGCTTTGATGTGTTGGGCACGTGTAAACATAGGTGTCGAAAGGTTCTCGTGTTTGAAAGTGAGAGAGTATTGACAATAGTCTTCTTCTTCTTGATTTATAGATTTGCTATGAAAGTATCTCATTGCGGAGTCGCCATCAAAGTTGTCCGTTTGTGGTGAGACAACATTCACATTTGAAGGTATAGAACTTGAGCTTGGGGCTGGATCTCCGGCATATCCCATGATCTGATTCATCCTTTGATTCTCAGGGCATGTGGATTCGGTGTGTTTGTCTGAATCATGGAAACAACAAAACACATTAGATTTTTCAGCCTCTACCTGTCTGGCCAAAGATCCTAAAAATTTAGGCTTATAGTTATTAAAAGGTTGGAAATTATTCCTCTTCCGCTGATATGGCTGTTGAGGCTGGTACTGTTGTTGAGGTTGGTATTGCTGTTGTTGTTGATATGATGGTGGTGTGGTCAGTGCTTGCTGCCCTTGATTGGGTGATTGTCTTTTTAAGATGGTCACCTCATTTACTACCTTTTGTAGTAGTGGATCTGTTGATGCTTGGACCAGCGGTTTGATAGTATCATCCTTCATCTTTCCCGTGGTGATCATGTGATCCTCAAGCTCGATAGCCTTTTCTTGTGCGACTAGCAAGTTCTCTTCGTACCAAGTCCTCTTCATGGCTTCCTTTTATGAAAAAAGGCTATCTCCAAGGGAAGGGCGTTGATGAAGCTACTCATCAAAATCTCATCTGATGGGTTGAGTGTATGAGAGATATGTGTAACAAGGCAGTTAAACTTCACTACAAATTCTCTCATCAGTTCTGTGGGCTTCATCTTAGAGTTTGATAATCGGGCAAACAGTTGATGGCTGTCTTCGGCAAGTTTGAACCTTGCCAAGAACTTTTCACTCATGTCCTCCCAACATGTGATCATACCTAGTTGTAAGTGATTGAAACAATTCGCAGCATTCGCCTCAAGAGATTTGACAAAGAGTCGAATGACAATATCTTCATGTGGTACGAACAAACCAAAACAAACCGATGTGAACGTTGGAATATGCTCATCGGGGTGTCGAGCCCCATCGCCGTAGAATCTCGAGAAGTGCTTATGTGATCCCTTGGGAAGTTCATGGTGTCCTTGTAGGGCCAATGGACCTATGTCATTACCCCACGGCAATGGGGCAGGATGTCTCACACTTCTTGCATTTTGGCCATTGCCGAACAAATTGTTGCCATTGTCATTATTGCCATTGCCATTCCCATTGTTACCATTGTCATTATTATGGCCATTTTCGTTATTGTTGTTAACGTTGTTGGCCATTGCTTGAGCTAGAGGTTCTTGTTGTGGTTCTTCTAGAAAGTGTTCTTGAACCTCTTGCTAGATTTGCTCTGTGTCGGATGCTTCTCCAACTTCTTGAAAAAGAGGATTAGTCCTCCTCATGTATACTCGGTGAGCCATGATGCCTACTGCCACGCAGGAGGTGGTAATACTGGCCTCTTGGCTGCAAGATCAACCATTCTTTCTTCCTCGTCCAGAGTAATAGTTGCGGCTCTCCACTGAGCAGGTGATGTATTCTTTTTGAAGATGAAGATGCGTAGACTACTAATGATGTCTGATTTCTCTCCTTCAATGTATGTAAGATCTGGTTGGAGAGTTGCTCGAGCAAGATCCGGTTGTTCTACTGGGTCCCAAGGATGCCAGATAGTCATTCCCGTGACATAAAAGCGTTAGCTTTTCTTTGAAGTTTTGTGCCTCGTTGCCCCACGGTGGGCGCCAGAAAACTGTTGGCGTTTCAATTAGCACCTCTGGAGTGCTTATTGGAAATAGTCAGCTATTGCAAGTTTGTAGTGTTTTCTTTTCCAAATTGGGAGGGGAAGATCCCTCTTGTTGTTGTTTTTTGCATAAAAAGAATAAAGTAAACTACTTTCCTATCTTTTTTACTCAACGGTAGGACACAAGGGTGCATAAACACAATGCGTCATAGCTAAGCTTTTCTCTTGTTTCTGCATATCTTAACTACGACTAAACTAGCCTTTAATCTATCCTCTCTCCTCAAGATAAACATAGCATGAGGGCATAGGAATGGGAATGGATGGTTTGATCACTTGGATGAATTACTCTCCCAGGATGCATCTGAAGGCTCTGAACTCCCAGATCCATACTGAAATAAAATCCACACAAGTAATCCAAACGGTAGTTTATATCTCAGGATTCCTAAGGAGGTACCAAGACCTTTCCGAGGTGTAGGCTAAAAAGTAAACTACTAGAAACAACAAAGGGACGATAATCTAACTTTCTAAATTCCCAAGGAGGTACCAAGACCAAGGTTACACGGGGACGCATCCCTTACCCCAAAACCCCCTGTCCCCGTCCCCTGCCGTCCTTGAAAATGCAAAAACCTTTGCAAACGCCAGGAAACATTGCCTACACTTTGGGGACAGTTCCCCATCCCCTATACTGATTGGGGATGGATTGAGGACAGTTCCCTGTACCCAAAACGCGTAGCCATCCCCCTTTGTTGCAAGTCAAAAATATTAATAAAAAACAATTAAAAATGATTTTTTTAAGGTTTTTGTTGTCACGCGGGGCCCACAACAATTTAATATTTTAATTTCTGCTAAAGTCTGAAAAAGAATCTTGTCTAAAACTTAAAAGTAAATATTATAAACTTAGTAAATATTACATGAAAAATTTCTGACATTCGTTAGTTTTATCGAGCTTATTATTTTTCACGGGCGCTTCATTTCTCATTCATGGCAGACTCCACAGCAGCAACCAACTCAAGCACAAGTGGCGACGAACTAAAGCACAGGCAGCGACAAGCTTCTAGGTGAGGTGGCAACAAGCTTCTGGGTGAGGCGACGACCAGACTGTAAGCCGCATCTATCTCAACCAGCTTTAAAGAGGCGACCATCTCAGAGATTTAAAGAGGGACGATTTAAATAGAAATCTGACAGAGCTCACATCTATAGTAGGTTTTGAGATTAAATCTCTATTAAAATTTATTTTGTTTTCCAGATTTCATTGTTTCAATCTCTTTAATTTTTTTTTAAAATGAGATTATTAAAGTTTTAAAACTTCAACTCTTTCATTCCTGTGTAATCTGAGCAAAAAATTAAAAAATCCCTATGGCTATTTTTTAATTTTATGCTCAGAAAAATGACAAAGAATACAATTTTTTTTAAATGAAATTATTAAACCCTTGCATTCTCTGTTATTCTGAGCATAAAATTAAAAAGTAGCCATAGGGCTTTTTTAATTTTATGCTAGAATAACAGAGAATGCAAGGGTTTAAAGTTTAAACTTTTAAAGTGTTAAAGATTAATAATTTATTATTTTAATACTTAGTTTTACAAATTTTTATTTTTCACGCTTTCAACAAAAAAAAAGCATTCAAAATGAGTAGCAACAGCAGTAGTGGCAGTGACCATGAGACTAAGAGTGAGAATGGGATTAGTGACAGTGAAAATGAAGCTATAAGAATGCCAGAAAACCCTTCTTCTACCTCTCAAATTCCAACCCATGCTTCTTTAGACCATTTTGCATGTCCTATACCCACTCTTCAAAGGTTTGCAAAAGGCCCTTTTAACAAGAAGAAACCATTGCGTCAGTTTGCCACAGATGTGACCACCAACAAGAAGAAAAATTCAGGGGGCAGCAGGAAATGGTTTTGTCATGTTTGTAAAACTAATTACCATGGGAGCTATACTAGGATTAGAGGCCATCTAGTGGGTGACTGTGGAAAGGGTGTTAGAGTTTGCGCAGCAATAACATTGGGGCAGCAGCTTCTATTTGCAAAGTTGGCTAGAGTAAGTGAGGACCAAATGATTACCATTCAAAACAAAAAATAGTCATTAGCTGATTTGCAAGCCTCTTCCAATGTATCAATTGGAGAGAGTTGTGATAGAGGGAAGAGGAAAGCAAGTGAGAAAGCTTCAATCATGGGGTTAATGAATGTGCAAAAACGTGAGCAAGTTGATGATGCAGTGGCCAAATTCTTTTATGCACATGCTCTTCCATTTCATTTGGCAAGGTCACCTTATTTCAAAACAATGGTGAGAGAAATATTGGCAGTTGGATCCTCTTATGCCCCCCTTGGAGAACATAGATTGCGTACCTCCCTCCTTGACAAACAATATTCAAAAGCTACCATGATGGAGGAGATGAGGCAAGCATGGATTAGGATTGGCAGTTCCATTGTCATGGATGGGTGGAGTGATATTCAGCATAGGCCACTTATTAATGTTATTGTTACATGCCCTTCTGGTTGATACTTTCTTCGAGCTATTGATTGTTCTGGGAAGCTTAAGGATGCTGATTTTCAGTTTGGCATTTTGAGGGAGGCCATAGAGGAGGTTGGACCTTCTAATGTTGTGCAGGTTGTGACAGATTCAGCTCGTGTTTGTAAGCTAGCTGGTTTCATGATTGAGAGTGCTTACAAACATATTTTCTGGACTCCATGTTGCATACATGCTTTGAATAATGCTTTGAAAGACATTGGCAAAATAGATTGGGAGAAGGCAGCAATTTCAGAGGCTAGAAACATACAAATGTTTGTATGTAACCATCAAACTTCACTTGCACTATTTTGATCTTATTCAAAGAAAGAATTCCTCAAACCAGTTGAGACTAGATATGCTAGCTACTATATTTTGTTGGAGAGGATGTTGGAGGTCCAAGATGCTCTACAAGGCATGGTTGTTTGTACAGAATGGAAAAGGTGGTCTCTATCGAAGACGTGAAGGCAAGGAAGTGAGAGATAGAGGACATAATGAAACTTGGTGGGCCAATATCAAGTAAGAAATCTGAAAATTTAAATTGTTTTTGAATTTGTTACACTTACACTTTGTCTTACTTTAGTCTTTGTATTTTAAAAGTTCTAATTTTTAATTTGTTTTTTTGTAGGTATATTTGCTCTTTCATATCACCAGCTGTTGCGGTAATCCAGTATGCAGATACAGACTCTCCTAGCTTGGGAGAGATATATGAGACTTTTGATAGCATGCTCAACCAAATGAAGCAAGCTATTCGTAAAAAGGATCCTGAGATGAGTTTTTATGAGGACCATATTAGGCCTATTGTGACAAAGAGGTGGAACACAATGAATACCCCTCTTCATACGCTTGCATATGCTCTTAATCCAAAGTGGTATGTACCTAGACCTGGCTAAATGCTTCCTTCTGAGGATGATGAGGTGATAGAGGGGCTTACAATAGCCCTTCGTAAAATGTATACCAATGAACAGGGAACCATTCTTAGAGAGCAATGGCTTATATTTTCTGATCTTCAGGGTCCTACATTCAGCAAACCAGAGGCTAGGATGGATAGGGCCACCATTGCACAGAACAACCCCATTGGATGGTGCAAATTCCATGGGAAGGACACACCGGATTTGAAAAAACTTGCCATTCGTTTGCTCTCACAGATTGCTAGTTCCTCTGCCGCAGAGAGGAATTGGTCCACCTATGGATTCATCCACTCCATTAAGAGAAACAGGCTTACTTCAAAATGAGCTGAGAAATTAGTTCCAGTTCACAGTGCCTTGAGACTTCAGAACCGACAGACTACTGAGTATCGGTAGACTCCAGCAGCACGATGGGATGTTGATCCTGAGGATGTTAGGGAAATTGATAAGGAGACGCAACTAGGATTGGTCGGGCTACCATTGGATGATCCACTCTTGCCAGAGGATGATAGTGACTCAGATAGTTATGAGTCTTTGGCTATTCATAGCCCGAAAGAGGCTTAATTTCATAGACTGTTGTATTTGATATTTTGATTTTCATGTTTGAACTTTGAGACTTCCGGATACATGTTTGAGACATTTGGATATTGATAGACCATGGTTTTATTGATGTTTGATACTACTGTGATAACTTTTATAATGCTTTAATGACACTTCTTATGCTGTTATAGTACTACTCTCGTGATTTACTTACATATTGATATTGTTGTTATCAATTATTAATTTATTCACATATCTATCTTGTTAAGTTTATGATCAGATTAAAGCACAAAAAATTAATTCAAAATCAGACACAACAACACAGCAGATACCCTAGGAAAACACTCCTCTTGAGGGAGAAAAACCCAGCAACAATATATCACTTATATATTGAATTTCACCAACAATGATCTCCTTACAAGAGGTCAATTTGCAGACCAGAATATAAGCACCAGATACGATGCAACACAGAAATACAATAAGATAATTCACTGATGGAGAAACTCAGCCTTCAACTATGATCTACACTTGTAAATAAACTCGCACTTGACTTGTGACGAATATGCTTGAATGAATGAATGATCAACAAGGAGAGAACCATCGAATATATATACAATATGGAAAGGTTGTCACTCTTCAAATTAAGTCGGCCATCATAGAGAAAGGCGCCTCTTCAATAAGTCGTATCCAATGAGCAAGAAGTCGGCCACATAAGGAATCGCGCCATTTCAAGGTCGGCTTGATAGCAAATGAATTTCTTTATTGAACGTGCCTCTTCATTAATCATGTCGGCCTTAACAAACAATTACAACTAAATAAATTGTGCCTCTTGAGTGAATCGATGTCTCAATAAATTAAATAGCTCTAAGCTATGATTTAATTTATTAACATGAAACAAAGGAGATCGCTGGAAGATAAGACCGACGCTGCTCCTGAACATCAACACTCCCTCTCAGCTAGCAATGATACTTCCAGCTACACAAGACATATCACCTCAACGTGATATCTACCACATTGGCTACAACCAAATATGAAAAGAAGAATATCACCTCATCGTGATATCAGATATCACCTCAAGATGATATCAACCATAATGGCTACAACCATTCTATGGTGTGTACAAGTGTTCATCACTTGCGTGATGTTGTCACCTCAACATGAATTTTCACCATGGGTCTCCCATAGGGTGAAACACAAGTACAACAAAATCATCACGAATTCTCTCACATGATGTTGTCATGGAGTCACATACATGACATCCACCATGACTCTCTCAGAGGGTGGAAACAAGGGCTTTCACCTCATATCTCAAAGAGAAATGGATTAACAAGGGATTTCACCTCCAACTTCTCTCACGGAGAAGAACTCATTAAACAAGGGATTTCACCTCGAACTTCTCTCCACAGAGAAGAACTCATTATAGGCTATCACTGATACGGGGTCTCTTTCTCAATTAAGGCCGAATTCTCCACCATACCAAGCTTATCTCGAAAGTACACAAACTTTATTCTGGAGAGAGGCTTGGTGAGAATATTTGTCGTTTGCTCATCAGTGTTGATATACTTCAACTATATAGCCTTCTGTTGTGACCTTTTCACATATCGCCCCATCGCCAATGGGGACCCCCAGTTGTCTACTTGTTTTTTAGGGCTTTGTCTCCTTGCAACGGTTTCGTGAGGTCACTTTATTGAGAGTTTCAAGTTAGTTTGCCGAGAGTTACCCGAGCCAAGTTAATAATCCATGCTTGAATCAGCGCATAGACGTCATGGAAGCGCTCAGAAGGCCCAGGAAACACAGATCGCCTGTGAATTTAGCCAATTTTGAGACTTCCTACTTTTTAGGAAATTTTGCTTTTTTCGCTTTTTCATTTTTGGCATTTTTGGACCAAACAGGGTTCCCTAGTTTTTAGGGTTTTGCTTTTTCTATTTTTAGAAAGTTTCTATATTTGGAAAGGTCTCGAATTTGAAAAATCCACTCAGAAGTTCAAAAAAATCGAAAAATCACTCAGAAAATCAAAGAGAAATTTGAAAAATCATTGAAAAATTTGGAAAAGCATGAAAAATTAGTAAAAAGCATGAGAAAATCAGACTGAAAAACATTAAATTCTAGAAAAATAATTCAAAACCAGTCAGATCTGAAGCACAAAATCACTGAAAATCAACTCAAAAAGAATGGAACTCATGAGAAATCTGGTTAAGTCTGAAGAAATTCGCCACAAAGAAGATGGTCCTTGAAATGTGGGACGGAAGGAAAGAAGATCAATGAGCTTAGGAAGTCTGCCATGCTTGTGGAAGGATGGAATGTCCAAGACTATGAGAAGTCCACCATGTTCAAAAAGGAAGTGTCAAAGGTTCTTTAAAGTCCGCCCTCACTTATCCACATGCTTGTGAAAGTTCGCCCGGCTTCACTTGGAAGATGTCCTAGCCTCCTTTAAAATCCGCCAGCCTCAAAGAGATGATGCCAAGAAGTTATGAAGTCTGCCATGTCAAGTGCCAAAAGGTTATGAAGTCTGCCCTCACTTGTCTAACATCCTTGGAAGTCCGCCATGCTTGTCCAAAGAGGAAGGAAAGTCTGCCATGCACTTGAAGGGAAGTGGCAAGAAGTTAAGGAAGTCCGCCTAGGCACATGAGAGAGGAAAAAATCAAAAATTTCACTAAGTATTGGTGCCTAGCAAGGAAAATTTCAAAAATTTGCCTAAGTATAGAGGCTCAAAGGATCAAAAATTGAGATTTTTGGCTAAGTGTTATGACATTTTTAAGAGGAAAGTGTTAGAGTTTGAAGGGAGAGTAAAAAGAAGATTCGCTATGGCATGTGGAAAGTGGAAAAGACTTTGGGAAGTCTGCCTAGGCTATGGCAAAGGAGAAAATAAAGTGTGCCTAGCATGAAAATGGAAGAGAAAAATTAAATTGCCTAAGTATGGATGTCTGGAGAAAATGTTATAAAAATTGACAACTTTGGCCAGAGAAAAATGCACAAGGCAAGGAGAAAGGAAAGATCGTCTTTGGCCAGAAGGAATAAGAATTTGTCGAGCATCAAGGAAGTTTGCCTGATAAAGACATCCAGACAAGGATTTTGCCTAGAAAAATTCAACCGAGCAAGAGAAAATTTGACTTTGGCAGAAGAAAATAAGCTCAGTGCAATTAAAAATTCGCCATGGCAAGGAAAAATAGGGATCTGGCATAGCAATTGTTGACGGAATGGCTTAAGTTTTGACTTGGCTAGACGAAATTGGGAATAAAATTGGAAAATACACTTTTAGCCAAGAAAAATGAAGAGAAAATCGAAATAGCCATGGGTCCAAAACGAACGGGTTGGAATGAATTAAAATATTTTAATATTTTAATAATTTATTTTCAACTACTCAAAAATTTAAATGCCTTGGACAAAATGAAGTTTGCCAAAGATGTTTTGGAGGAAAATAATTTGTGCCGGCTAGAGATAAAATCTGATGGGCAAAATTAAATTCACCATGAATTTAAAACTTGAAAGGGTCGAATTTAATTAAATATTTAATGTTTTCTTTCAAAAATTCAAAAAATCAAAGATAAACATTCAAACAAAAAAATTGAATTTATGAAAGATCAATGAGATTTGCCTGGATAAGCTCGAGACAGATTCTTTTTGAAAAATAAAGGAAACTTGCCTGTTTGAACAAATGAAAACAAATCGAGATCGAGAAACAAGAAGGCAGTTGCTAAATAAATTAAATTCTTCGGCATTATAATGAGTTTCAACAACTCATTTTTTTTCACACAGCTAAAAAGAAATTTGATCTCTCTCAAAATTCTCAGGCAGTTAATTGTTCAGTGGGAAAAATCGAATTTTCCAGAAAGAGAAGTAATGTTATGCTAAGGAAGAATTTTCACAAGGGAAAATATTTACTGAAAGTCGAATTCTTCTATGCAAGAGGGGCGCACTTCTTTTAAATTATCAGAGTTAAAATCTGATTTGCAGCCGACAGTCTTTTTCTTAGGTTTGATGTTTAGTCAAGTTGATTCGCCATTCTTCTTCTGTCCTTTCATCTTGGCAAAAGTTCTGGCTAAAATTTCAACTTCATCCATTTACTTTCAGCTTGCTTTTTCGCAGCAATTTAATTATTTAACTAGTTGAAAGTAAATTTTCGAGCCCAAGGCATGAGAATAAATTAATTTAAAAAGTTTCCATATTAATGTTAATTTTTTGACTGCAGGTTGATGACCACTGTGGCCAAATCATCAAAGAGACCGGCAAAAATGAAGTTCGCCAGCAAAGGTGCCCAGCAGGAGACTAAAATCAATTCAAAATGGAAGAATGTCGTAGACACCGATCTCGAACATGTCGACTTCGATGAGTTTAAGAAGAGAGTGTATGGACATAATGGACTTCTGACACCTATAGCCAGGCGGATGATCAGGAATGGAATTTTCTAGGCAACTGGATTCCCTCCTGCAATAGATTGTGCAGAATTAATGGTGGAATGTGTTATCCACTATAATGCTCAAAAGAGGCAGATCATTGCACCAGATGGCAGAATTCTGGCACACTTAGGCGAGGTGGCAATCCAAGAAACCTTCAGCATCCCAGCACATTCACAGACTGTCTATAAGACCAAGGAAGAGGCCAAGAGGTTATATGACAACCAACCGGACTTATGCACCACAATTGTTAACAAGGCATGGCTGGACAAGCCTAAGCCATCAATAAAGAAGATGCCCAAAAGACCTCACCGGAAAGACTTCAAAGAAGATTTTGGAGACCTCATATTGATGCTAAACAGAATAGCTGGCAACCCGCAGGGTGCATTTTTTGAGAGCTGGATGTACTACTTCATAGATGAGATCACTTTTGGTGTAAAAATGTTCAATTGGTCACAAATGATAAGTGACAATCTCCACGAGCAATTGATCAATCTGGAAGAGACTAAGTCTTTTCACATGAGCTCGTATGTTGTCTACTTGTTGGCCAGATCATATAAGTATCCAGGACTAACTTGCAAGGGAAAAGTTGGCAGCGGAGAAAACGAACTCAAACAGTACGATTGCTACCCGCAACTCCAGTTGAAGGAGAAGTCTCATTTCAGAAGGGCGCATAATGCATTCTTAATGCATATCACCAGAACGCTTCAAGGGGGAGTACATCAGAGGTTGAGTCATGAGGCGAAGAGTCTAATCAGTAAATATGGGTCCTGGTTCATTCAATTCCCAAAATTTACATATATCAGGATCCAAGGATTTACTGGAAATCCCTATAAATTGCCCATTTATCCGACAAATCGGATGGTTTTGCTCAAAGTCTTGAGGCAGCTAGAAGAATATCAGAGCATTCAGAGGCCAACCAAGAAGGCATCTATTACATTCCCATTGTTCATCGGGAATATGTTGGAATCTTGTCCGTCCTCACATGCAGCTGAGAGTGCTAGGTTGGAAATCCAGTGGTACCCATTTACAGCCTACAAGTTCAGGGTCAACTTTGACCCACATCATAATATTCAGACAGTAGAGGGGAGAAGGTACAAGCACAGAGTGGAACTGGAAGACTTCTGGGCTGACGCCGCCGATGAATACGAAGTCAGGAGGAGACTATGGTCCCGGATGCCAGTAGATTTCATGAGGACAATTGAATTTTGTCGAGTACCTGATTAGTTGCATGATGATGGGGACTACATCCAGCCGCGCTTCGAGGAGAGTTGACTTCTTCCTCCTGTGAGATGGTCAGAGCCTGAGCATTCAGACTTAGCCACATTAATGAGACCCGTGGTCAAAGATTCTCAGTGGTGGGTTGACCATCAGGTCCAGGAGATGAGACATAAAAGAATAACGCTCACGTATGATCTACTGAGTGAGACAGAGTCATATTCCTCCAATGTTGGTGCTTCCCATCAGGACTTGGTTGAGATTGGAGAGAAAAGGAAGGACATAGTTCCGAGTGCAAAGCCTGCTCCCAAAAGGCAGAAGGGAGAACCATCTCGTTCAGCAGCATCCCGGAATATTGACGAGCTGATGGCTACCATAGATGAGTCCTTGGTGGAAATAATTGTACCTCCTACAGTTCAGGAAGAGAACGATGAACCTATCCAGCTGGAGGATGAAGAGCCCTCGTCACCTACAGGCACAGAAATACTTGGTTCAGACAATGAGATAGAAGTCCGGAATAATGACTTCGAGGAGGGAATGATTTCCGCTCTCAGGGAGGTTGTTGATGTTTCGAATGAGGAAGAGGTTCAGGTAGAAGATGGAGTTGAGCAGCCGGCCATTCCAGATTGGCTGATAGAAAGAATGAAGATTCAACCACCTGCAAAAGCCCAAGAGGAGGATGATACTCCAGACTTCTTGGCTAGGTTGGAGCAAGTTGCAATCAAGAAGCCCGCCAAGAAATTCTCTACTATTCAAAGGGATGAGACAGGAAGCCATTCCGTACACATTGCAGTACCCACAGTGGACAAGCCACAAGACGAGATTACTCCTCAAGAGTATGCCATAACCACTGTAGATCTTGGCCCAACCTCAAAAGGCCAAGAAGTGGAGGAATTAGATAATTCCGTCTCGACCATCAAAGCGAGATTGGAAAAAGAAGTGGCTAAGAAGAAAGAATATAAAAAGGAGGTTGAATGCCTTAAGGAGTACATAGAGCATTTGACCCAGCCACTTGATCGGGGTAATGTGGTAGCTCCTCTTCTCCTCAATTCATCGCAGGAAGTGACCAAGGATGTAGAGCATGGAATGGTTACAGCTAGGGAGGCTCAAGACTGGATGGTGAGCGAAGGCACGGAAGCAACCTCGTTCATGGAGAAACTGACACTTGCCTATAGGCGGACTTCTTTTCTTTCCAGACTTATGGATATGGCAAAGACATGGGAATGTATTCTGGACATGCAGGAGAGGCTTATTCCAAGCCTTAGGATCTTGAAAGGCACTCCAAGGGAGGAGTTGGTTGATAGAAGGGTGATTGCTGCAGGAGCAGCATATGATTTCCATCACTGGTTTTGGGCAGTGACTATACGAGAAGAAGTTTTGGAGAAGGCAAAAGTGGATGGGCTCATAATTGAAGAGCAGGTCAAAGAAATCCAGGAGAAGATTTATATGACAGCTGCAGAAGTGTTCGACCGTGAGATTGTCCGGGAGAACGACATGCAGCTGGAGAGGTTGAAACGTAAGGTTCAAGAGATTTTCTTCTCGGCCACTGGACCATTTCTGAGACAAGATTTTGCAAGAGCGGCAAGACTCTCAGCCATCTGAAATGATTTTGGGAAGCAAGAGGTGGATTGGGAAAGTACTTTTTCCAAATGCGCCAAGAAGTTAGACGGACTTGAATTCCGGATTAGCATGTTGCCACCTGTCACAATGAAGGAGGTCATCACAGTAGTGTCCAGGTTCATCGAACGCAATGCTACTCAGAAGGATAAGGATGCCTCTCCTAGATAATAGTTGCAACTGCCACTTTACTGATTGATTACTAGTTGATAACTTATGTTATTTTGGGTAACCCTAATTAGGGTTGGGTTGTAATAATCTTGGCCGTTGATATTGTTTTAATCTCGGCCCTTCATTTGATTTTTGAAACTCTATATAAACTGATGATCTCACTTTCATTTGTGTGCAGACAGAGTATGAGATTGTTGCATTGAGACTATTTCGAATAATAAAAGCTCTTATGCATGATTTGCTTTGAACAACTTTTATTGTCAAATAGTAAGCGAGGTTGCATATCTTCTTCTGCCATAGATTAAAGTTAGAATTAGATTAAATAGACTTTGCTTTGAAAGTTGGTTAAGTGAATGAGAGATTGATCATATTGATTCAATGGTGAAGTATTGCTCATACTTTCTTCGAATGGATGATTTGCATTCGATGTGTAAAGTTAGCCTAAGCTTATAATTATGGAAGCTTAACTTCAGCCTCATTCGAGGTTTGAAAATTATTATCACACCCCTTGAAGATTGCACCCATTTTGCGTATGTTGTCCAGCAGGAGGCGAAACAAAGTGTGGTTTATCCCCTTCACCGGATCTTTATTGTCTTTTAAGTTCTTAGGAATAGAATAGATTCTCCTAAACCCTTATCCTTTTGCTATTTTTTGAGATCCACATCGAAAGTCCTAAGTGAAGAAAACCTTTAATGATAAATCCTCCTAAGTCCCACACTTGTGAAAAGTTCTTTAACGTAAGTCCCCTTGTTTATTACCAGCAAATCCAAACGGCCATTGAGCTTATCCACATGTCGAGACTCGACAAAAGAAACCTTGGAATCGCCATATGATCTTCTCGCAATCTTAGCATACGCGGTGGTTTTTTAAGAGAGGATAGAGTGTCTTTAGACATTTTATTCTATGTGTTCGGTGGATGATAAAGCGTACACCAACACCTTCCTCAATACCATATCTCTAATATAGTGGTATTTAATCTCAACATGCTTGGTTCTGTCATGAACCACAGGATTGACAGAAAGCTTCACGCAACTCTGATTATCACAATGAATGATAGTCGGCTCCATTGATTGTCCAAACAATCCTGTAAGGAGCTTACGAAGCCACACTACTTCCCGAGCTGCCATACAAGATGAAATATACTCTGCCTCTGTTGTACTCAATGCTATAGATGACTGTTTCCTGCTGCACCAGGAAATCATAGCAGGCTCCAAACTGAAGCAACATCTAGAGGTGCTCTTCCGATCAGTAACACTCCCAGCCAAATCAGAATCAGTATAACCATGCAGCTCCAAGTCCATATCTGAAGAATATCTCAACCCATATCCAACTATGCCACACAAGTATCTCAGGATATGTTTAGCTGCAACAAGATGTATCTGTCTCGGTTCACACATGAACTGACTAAGTGCATTTACAGCATAACAGATATCTGGTCTAGTGTTAACTAGATACATCAAGGACCCAATCAACTGCCTGTACATCGTAGAATCTACCAAGTCTGAACTAGCTACAACCTCCTTCAATTTATGTAGGTTTGTCTTCATAGGTGTAGACATGGATTTGAAATCCATCATACCAAACCTCTTAAGTCTATCAATGGTGTACTTCCCTTGACTTAGAATCATCTCATCTGGTTTCTGCCAGACTTCTAAGCCAAGGAAGTAATGCATAAGCCCAAGGTCCTTCATCTCAAATTCAAAAGCCAACTCCTTCTTACACTTGAGAATAAGGTGATCTTCTCCAGTAAGAATCAAATCATCAACATACAAAACCAAAATCAATGCTTCACCATCAATTACCTTATAGTACAAATTTGAGTCTGCATCATTCTTAGAGAAGCCCAGGCTTGACAAGTAATGATCAATCCTTTCGTACCATGCACGAGGAGCCTGCTTAAGACCATACAAGGCCTTCTTCAGTCTGCAAACATGAGACTCCTTCCCATGTACCTCGAAACCATCAGCTTGCTTGATATAAACTTCTTCGATCACGCCATTCAGAAAGGCTGTCTTCACATCCATCTGATGAATCTTCCATCCTCTAGATGCAACAATGGCAATAATGGTTCTGACAAAAGTGTAGCGAGCAACAGGAGCAAATGTTTCTTCATAGTCAACTCCCTCTTTCTGTGAAAACCCTCTAGCCACGAATTTTGCCTTGTACTTCTCAATGCTCCCATCAGTAGCATGCTTGATTTTGAAGAGCCATTTTGAAGATACCACAGATTTGCCTTCAGGTCTAGGAACAATGTCCCAAACATCATTCTTGAGAATTGACTAGTACTCCTCGTTCATAGCATCCTTCCAAAATTGTTGACTAGAAGCTTCCTCAACACTGGAAGGCTCAGACTCAATAATCTGACTCATCAAGGCAACATAACTGGAGAACTTATGTGGCCTTTTGCTTTCTCTAAAGGTACCTCTAGGAGCTGCAAACCTTTATGCTTCCTGCATTGTTTGCCTAGCCCAAAGAGGTCTTTTTCTCCCAATCACAATATCGGTAGGCCCACCAGTAGGTTCCAAGGACTCAACTAGATCAATATCTTCGTTTGGTTCTGAAGTCTCCTTCTGAATCTCAGGAGTATGGTCAACTTCCATATCCTAAGGAGACTCTTCATTATCAATTTCCATATGAGTACCCTTGGATCTCCTGAACGCAACATCTTCAAATGTGACATCCCTACTGATCTCGATCAACTTCTGACCTGGAATGTATATCCTGTAGGCTTTTGATGTCTCACTGTAGCCCAAAAATATTCCCTTCTTGCCAAAAGGCTCCAACTTTGTTCTCTTTTCCTTTGGAATATGAACATAAACTGGACATCCAAAGATTTTCAAATGACTCACCTCTGGCTTCTTTCCAGTAAAGGCTTCTTCAGGAGTCATGCTTTCCAATATTTTGTGAGGACTTCTATTCTGAACATAGACTGCAGTCCTAGAAGCTTTTTCCCATAGGAAGGTTTGAAGATCCTGGTCATGGATCATGGCTTTAGCTGCTTCCACGATCGATCTGTTCTTTCTCTCAACAACACCATTCTGTTGAGGATTATAGGGAACACAGAACTCCCTCTTAATCCCAGCATCAACACAAAAATTCTGAAACCTACCAGAGGTGTATTCCCCTCCATTATCAGATCTAAGGATCTTGATTTTTTTACCGAAAAGATTCTCTACAAGAGCTTTGAACTTCTTGAACCTTTCTAACACTTCCTCAGACTCTTTAGTTTTCAAAAAATAAATCCAAGTCTTTCTAGAGTGATCATCAATGAAAAGAACACAATACAAGAAACCACTCGAAGAAGGAACAGACATAGGTCCACATAAATCAGAATGAATAAGGTCTAAAATACACTTAGATCTATTTTCTCTACTGTGGAAAGGGGCTTTTGAATTCTTACCCATAACACATCCTTTACAAGTTCCTTCATGCTCCTGATTGAACTTAGGAAGTCCTGTGACCATCTTCTCGATGAGGTGAAGTTTGATGCTCCTTCGAGTCTATCCTCAATCTTCAAACCGTTCGCCATCTTGACAAGGTAGAGATAGACAAGAATTATAAAGAAGAGAATAGAATATCCCTGTATAAACAAATCTGATCACGATCTCCTCAAACCCGCTCTAATACCATGTTAAGTTTATGATCAGATTAAAGCACAAAAAATTAATTCAAAATTAGACACAACAACACAGCAGATACCCTGGGAAAACCCTCCTCTTGAGGGAGAAAAACCCAGCCACAATATATCACTTATATATTGAATTTCACCAACAATGATCTCCTTACAAGAGGTCAATTTGCAGACCAGAATATAAGCACCAGATATGATGCAACACAGAAATACAATAAGATAATTTGCTGATGGAGAAACTCAGCCTTTAACTATGATCTGCACTTGTAAATAAACTCGCACTTGACTTGTGATGAATATGCTTGAATGAATGAATGATCAACAAGGAGAGAGCCATCGAATATATATACAATATGGAAAGGTCTTCACTCTTCAAAATAAGTCGGCCATCATAGAGAAAGGTGCCTCTTCAATAAGTCGTATCCAATGAGCAAGAAGTCGGCCACATAAGGAATCACGCCATTTCAAGGTCGGATTGCTAGCAAATGAATTTCTTTATTGAATGTGCCTCTTCATTAATCATGTCGGCCTTAACAAACAATTGCAACTCAATAAATTGTGCCTCTTGAGTGAATCGATGTCTCAATAAATTAAATAGCTCTAAGCTATGATTTAATTTATTAACATGAAACAAAGGAGATCGTTGGAAGATAAGGCCGACTCTACCCCTGAACATCAACATATCTCTCTTTCCCTCTCTCTCTCTAATATATTAATAAATTTTCAAAAAATCATATATATATATGTATTTTGTATGTCGCCATCCCTACCGTCCCTTAAAAATTTCCCCTTAGGAAACGTCCGGGAAACGCGTCCCCTGCCGTCCCCCCATCCCCATCCCCAACAAGGCGTGGAACATAGACCAAGACCTTTCCGAGGTGTAGATTGAAAACAGATTATTGATAACAACAAACAATGATAAAACTTTGAGATTTTAGATCAAAAGCATGGTAACTCTCCTGATTTATTTTCTCAATATTTCACCAAAGATACACGTTGGGACATCAACTTGTGTCAAAGAGACAATGACACATGAAGCGATCAAACCAACAACACATGAACAATAATTGGATGTACCTATTTGAATAGAGAGAGCACAAGCTGTACTTGGTGCTTAACTATAACAAATATGATCCAAGAGAAAAACACTAAGCTCACAAGCCTTCATATTGTTTGCTTAGTATATGTTCTTCGATCATATTTGTTATAGTTAAGCACCAAGTACAGCTTGTGTTCTCTTTCTTCAGATAGGTGCATCCAATTATTGTTCATGTGTCATTCTCTCTTTGACACAAGTTGTCCCAACGTGTATCTTTGGTGGAATATTGAGAAAATAAATCAGGAGAGTTACCATGCCTTTGATCTAAAATCTCAAAGTTTTATCATTGTTTGTTGTTATCAATAATTTGTTTTCAATCTACACCTCAAAAAGGTCTTGGTACCTCCTTGGGAATTTAGAAAGTTAGATTATCATCCCTTTGTTGTTTCTAATAGTAGATTATCGTCCCTTTGTTGTTTCTAGTAGTTTAATTTTCAGCCTACACCTTGGAAAGGTCTTGGTACCTCCTCGGGAATCCTGAGATATAAGCTACCATCTGGATTACTTGTGTGGATTTTATTTCAGTACGGATCTGGGAGTTCAAAGCCTTCGGATGCATCCTGGGAGACTAATTTTGAACCATCCATTCCCGCTCCTATGCCCTCATGCTCTATTTATCTTGAGGAGATAGGATAGATTAAAGGCTAGTTTAGTCGTAGTTAAGATCTGCAGAAACCAAAGAAAAGCTTAGCTACGGCGCATTGTGTTTATGCACCCTTGTGTCCTACCGCTAAGTAAAAAAGATAGGAAAGTAGTTTACTTTATTCTTTTTACGCAAACATCAGCAACAAGAGGGCTCTTCCCCTCTCAATTTGAAGAAGCAAACACTACAAACTTGCAATAGCTGACTGTTTCCAATAAGCACTCCAGAGGTGCTAATTGAAATGCCAACAGTTTTTTGTGTTTCAATTAGCACCTCTGGAGTGCTTATTGGAAATGATCAGCTGAGTTCTTATAGATTTATATGTATATATCTACTAGCGGATGTTGTCTACAATATTTGGCTATTCCCAAGACTGAAACATATTGTATGTATTGATTTTATTGGGACTATATAAACTAGATCTTAAGTGAATTTTTCTTTATGTCCATTAACAATTGATTGCCTATTTTATGAGGATCCATATGAATCTATGCTATTTCCTATTTGCATTCACCTCTCAAATCTGAGTGGGTTATTTCTATGTCAAAATTCTGTTTATTTTTCGAAGTAAGAACCTATCATTTTATAGTGATATCAGAGCTTGGCTTCCTGCAATCCTATCTGCCCATTTCATGAGTGACAAAGACCTGAGATACTGCCTCCGATAAAGAAAGAAAGCTACCATGGGTGACAAAGAAGATGGACAACAATTTATCAAGGAGTCCAAGGAGTTCCAATCCAACATGAAGGAAACCATGGTGAAAATGGTCCAGCTGTTGAGAGGATGGAACCAACAACTAGGTGTTGGTAAGACAGTACAAAATGGGACTGAGAGCAACAGCTCGGGTGTGATGAAACTAGTAGCCTCTAAGCTTTTCAAGGCCAAATTCCTAGACCAAGAGGTGGAAAATGAACCAAAAGCATCACCTGAAGAAGAGGATGATATTCCCAGATTGCATAACAAATACCATGCTCTAAGTGAAGCCATTTGTAGAGATATGACCTTTAGAAAATTCTGTGACATGAAAACAAGAAGAGGGCATAGGAGGAGAAGGTATGAAGATATGAAGGACATCCAACATCGCTTGGGCAAGATCATTCCAGTTTTCGATGGATCGGGGAGTTCATTAGCAAGGGCTTGATTGCAAAAATTAGACACATATTTCTCCTTGAATCCCATGTATGAAGGACAAGCTATCAAGTTTGCAACGTTACATCTTGAGGGTTTGGCCCATGAATGGTGGTATCATGGGATGGTAACACAAGGCCACAACTCCATCAAAACATTGGAAGAGTTTAGTAAGAGGTTGACAGAGAGATCTGATAGAAAGCATCCGGAAATTCATTTCTGAGAATTAGCACAGCTAAGGCAAGAAGGTAAAGTGGAGAATTATGTTGTTGAGTTTGAGAGATTGGCAGTGATGGTCTCGGATGTGACAGAAAGAAGACTCATAGTCCTCTTTGTTGAAGGCCTATTTGAACCCCTCAGAGGTTTGGTGAAGGCATTGGATCCTAGCTCACTACAAGATGCCATTAGAAGAGCTTTGAATTTGGAAGACTCGTCAACTAAGGGCAGATCATACTCCAACAAGGCACCCCCCATTGTGGAAAAAAAGTTTCCTCAAAGAGACATTCCTCCTCCAAGGATGGAACGGCCCAAGCCTAACCAATCAGAATGTCTAAGAATGAGCTCCGAAGGAAGAAGTTGTGTTTCGATTGTAAGGTGCCATGGCAGCCTAGTCATCGTTACCTGGGGAAGGGTCAGATGCACTACATTGAGGTAGTTTTTGAAGAGGACTCGAAAGAAGAAGTTGCTGATCCAAAACTATCCAAGATTGAAGAAGAGCACAAATCGAAAGAGGAAGGGCATCCAGGAGGAACCCTTGCAGCCCTATCAGGAGCACCAAGATATCATTCATTTCGAGTCAAGGGAGTCTTATAGGGGCAACGAGTGACTGTTTTGATTGATAGTGGGGCTACCCACAATTTTATTGATGAGAGGTTGGTGGCTAAATTGGGATTGAAGACAGAGGACTTTGAAGCATTCAATGTCATAGTGGCTGATGGCTACACTCTACCCTACAACCAAAGGATTCAGCAATTGAATTTGACTCTTGGTGGTCATAAGATGAGAGATGACTTTTATGTGATTGGCATAGGTGACACCGAGATGGTTCTTGAAGTGCAATGGCTACACTCACTTGGAGAATACACACAAAATTACCAGACAATGGAGCTTAAGTTCAAATCTAACGGGAAGGAGGTAGTCCTTCGTGGCCTTTCCAATGGAGGCCCTATGGTGGTGTTAGCTAAGCGTATGGAGAGAGCATTGTGTAGAGATCAAGTTGCTTGGGCAGTCAAATGCTTGATCACAGATACACATCCCAAGGAAGGGAAGACCTTCCATGTTGACATTCAACCCATCTTGGAGTGCTATAGTAAGGCCTTTGATGATATACCTCATGGTCTACCTCTGAAGAAGAGTTTTCAGCATGTGATTGAGCTTAAGGAAGGGGTGAAACCAATCATCACTACACCTAACCATCATCCACAAGCATATAAGGAGGAGATAGAGAAGACAATTAAGGAGCTACTTAACATGGGGCACATACATTTGAGCTCTAGCCCTTTTGCCTCATCGATGGTGTTGGTCAAGAAGGATGGGACATTGAGGATGTACATTGATTATAGAGCACTCAACAAGAGGACAATCAAAAATCGCTATCCCATTCCCAAGATCAATGAGTTGATAAACGAGCTTCATGGTGTAGTATATTTCTCCAAGATTGACTTGCATTCAGGATATCATCAAATAAGAATGAGGGAAGAAGATGTACACAAGCCGGCTTTCAGATGTCACTATGGGCACTATGAGTTCATGGTCATGCCATTCGGGTTGACCAATGCCCCTGCCACCTTCCAATCATGTATGAACTAGGTATTCATTCTACAATTGAGGAAATTTGTTTTGGTTTTCTTTGATGACATTTTGATCTATAGTAGGATATGGGGGGATCACTTGAAGCACATAGATGAGGTGCTTGGCATACTTGAGTAGCATTAATTCCACACCAAGCTGTCAAAATGCGAGTTTGGGTTGACTGAAATTTTGTACTTGGTGCATAAGATTAGTGCTCAAGGAGTTAGTGTTGATGAGGAGAAGATCAAGGCAATCCAGGATTGGCCTAGACCAAGGAATTTGTCTCAACTAAGGGGATTTGTGGGCCAATGCAGCTATTATGGGAGGTTTGTGAGTGGGTTTTCACAACTTGTAGCTCCATTGACCAACTTGATGAAGAAAGGAGCATTCTCTTGGAGCCCTACAACACAACAAGCTTTTGATAAGCTTAAGGAGGTAATGAGTTCATGTCCTATTTTGGCTATTCTAGATTTCTCACTTCCTTTCGTACTTGAGTGTGATGCTTCAAAAGAAGGCATTGGAGCAGTGTTGATGCAAAATAAACATCCTATAGCATATGAAAGTAGGAAGCTCAAAGATTCGGAGGTCTTCTCTATCTATGACAAGGAAATGCTAGCTATCATGCATGCCCTTGCCAAATTCAAACAATACTTTGTTTGCAGGAAATTTGTGGTAAAGACAGATTATAACAACCTCAATTTCTTCCTCAATTAGCATGATTTGAATGACAGACAACATAAATGGGTAAGCAAACTCCAAGCTTATGATTTTGATATTGAGTATGTGAAAGGAAAGAACAATGTGGTGGTTGATGCACTCTCTAGGAGGCCCTATTTTTGCTCTATGTTTGATATATCTGCTTATTGGAAGGTTACTGTAATAGTTGAATATGCAAAAGATTCCTTTGCTACTGATATTTTAGATGGGAAATTGCTTGATGATAGATACAAGGTGGTTGAAGATCTCATCCTCTACAAAGACTGTGTGTATCTTGTATCAAAATCGAAGGTCAAGGAGAGGATTATGAGAGCTTGTCATGACACACCTCTTGCAGGTCATCCAGATTTCTACAAGACATACAAGCAAATAAGGGAGTGCTTCTCATGGAAGGGACTAAAGAATGATATATTGCAACATGTTAGAGAGTGTTTGGTGTGCCAACAAAACAAGACTGGGAATGTCTTTCCAACTAGTTTGTTGCAGCCCTTACCCATTCCAAATTAGAAATGGAAAAGCATCTCCATGGATTTCATTACAGGGTTGCCTAAGGTGCAACGTAAGCACTGTATTTATGTGGTGGTTGATAGGCTTACAAAGTATGCTCATTTGCATGCCATTACTATAGAATTTAAGGCTCCTCGAGTTGCTGATCTGTTTTTTAGAGAGATATGTAGACTTCATGGGTTGCCCAAGAACATTGTGAGTGACAGGGATAGCAGGTTTATCAGTTTATTTTGGCAAGAACTCTTTCGTTTGGCTCACACAAAATTGACTCCAAGCACTAGCTACCACCCCCAAACAAATGGACAAACCGAAATAGTGAATAAGTGGATTAAGGGGTACCTAAGAAACTATCTTACAAGGCAGCAATCAGCTTGGGTGAAGTGGTTACACCTGGGAGAATTTTTCTACAACACATCATATGTCTATCGGTATGTCTCCTTTTAAAGCAATTTATGGATATGATGCTACTTCTTTTGTGGATTTGGTTCTTGCGGATAGTAGAGTGCCAAGTGCTAGGGATATGGTGCAACAAAATGTTGATATCTTGAATGCCCTCAAGGAGAATTTACAACGTTCCCAAAACCAATAGAAAATGTATGCAAATCAACATAGGACTGAACCATTTGGTCTTAGGCACGCTGAGACGAAACCCTCTACTACCAAGCTCTAGTGAGATGAAAACCTCATCAAATCACTCATTTCTTTAGCTCATTTTCAACAATTCACATCACTGACATTTATCCATCGTTCCAGGTTGAAGGGAGCTAGTGGGAGGTCCCGTGAGCAAGGGCGACTTTAGGTGGCAGAGCCCTAGGCTGGCGCCACCTTTTTGGGTGGATCCTCATAGTGATACTCAGAATTCGCAATCCCTCAAACTACAACCACTTCAGTGTTGAGCGCCTTCTATCTAAACCGTTATATCTACCATAGTCATTTCAAGGAAGGACGCCATATCTCGACCGTGCATCTGTTGTGCAAAGTCCATCGACATCTCTAGGCATACTATCATGATTCCACACTGCCAAATCAAGAGAAAAACTTACCTCAGGCTGCCAATATTAGAAGCATGGATATCCAGTTGCATCTAGTCTGCAAGTTCTTTCAGATTTATATGTATGTGGATATTGTATGTATTATTTTTATCAGGACTGTATATGCTAGATCTGAAGCAGATTTTTCTTTATGTCCATTAACAATTGATTTTTTATTTTATGAGGCTCCATATGAATCTATGCTATTTCCTGTTTGCATTCACCTCTCAGATCTGAGCAGGTTATTTCTATGTCAGAATTCTGTTAATTTTGTGAAGTAAGAACATAGCATTTTACACAATTTGTCAAGATTAAGACATGACCATATCAATACAAAGAGCACCAAGAGGAGGATTACCTTCCAATGAGAGAGGAACCAACACAAGGTTTCTTCAAGGGGGGATCTAGAACCTCCCACCCATCTTTTGGAGTAGGATCAATAGAGGCCGAAGTAACCAACATGCTCCACCTAGGGGGATGTATAGGCTCAGTAAAACTTGCTATCATCACCTAAAATTTTAGATTTTCTTGATTTCTCAAGCCAAAACAAAAAATAGTCACTCTTAAAAATTCTAAATAGAAGCGTCTTATCTCAGCCAATGTGAAATACCTCGAAAGATAGAAATTCCATATGATGATTTATGTATATAATAGATATAATGGGGATCTTATGCTTTCCATTGTTATCACCTTCTATGACTCCATTTGTTAATATGAAATACAAAATCATTACGAAGATGGTTTTACAATATATGACTCTAGAAGATTTTCAATGTTTGGAAAAACAATGGTAACTAAAAGCATGAGTCTTACATATATGAAGGCCAAGACATGACCATAGCAATATGGAGAAGAAGAAAGTACCTAGATAAAGATTACCCTTTGGTGGGAGAGAAAACCACACAAAAGGCTCCTTTGAGGGAAGATCTACAGCCTCCCACCCATTTTTTGGAGTGAGGTAAATAGTGGCCAAAGTAACCAACATACCCCACCTAGGAGGGTGGGTGGGCTCAACAAAACCAACCATCTTAGGCACTAGAAAGGCCTTCCACAAATGTGGACCAACTAGAATCATTTCTATAAGGAGCTATTAGTGTCCAACCTCTTCATTGAGGAGGACACTACTAAACACAAATAAGTATAATAATAACTATGCCACTATTGAGGACCCACCAATGAAGAGCTACTAAAAGGAAACTCAAGCAACATCTAGTTCATTAAGTAACATGTCGCCTTAGTGATTGAGCAAGTGTTAGACATATTGAAACTCCAACATCATCTTCTCTATTCGTTGGTGAACATAAAATGTACTTGAAGTAAGAAAATGCACCTATTATTAATAGAAAAATATTATGAAAAGAGCTTGTCACCAAAAGTTTTGCAATTTCAAGATTTCTAGTGCACAAAAAAAACAGTAGCTCTCTAGAATAATTCTAGATAGAAAGATTGTATCTCAAACAATGTGAAAAAATCCCACAGAGAAATCTTCCATGTGATGCTTTATGGATTTAATAGGGATAGAAAAAGAATGCATTCATTTTCATGCACTTTGGTTTTGACAATATGCCATAAAATATATAATTGAATATCTTAGTTTGGCCACATGATGGACACTGTGATAAGCAAACCCCAAATGGTGAATTATTTCTCAAGTACATGTGGATCTTGATAAACTAGCCAAAAAAGGAAATGTTCAAAATAGGGTTCGATCTTGGCCTTCTAGATATGGTTGAAATAGAGAAGCCAAATCTTAGACAAAGAATTGCCAACCAATTGTTAGGAACATAAAAGGTCAAAGAGAAAGGAATTAAAAGATTGCATATATAATCCCAAGAGTAATTCCTAAAAGGAGTGTCAATATCCTTTGCTATTGTATACACCAAGAAAGATGTAGTTGCAGCACTAACTTATAGAGCACAACATTTGGCATGAGTTCTTGAAACTTCATAATGGATAGAAAATTTGAAGTGAGAATGTTTGCGAATCCGAAACCCTTTAAGAAGAAAGGGGACAAACATGAGGCCAAGCATAAAAATGACAAAGGCCACAGAGATCAGAAAGGCCGAGATCAAAGGGATAGGAAGGGTGGAAACAATCAAAATAACAATAATAAGAAAAATCAAGATTGTTGGAAGACTCACCAAGAGAAGAGGTCCACCTGGAGGGTGCTTCACATGTGGTGGGGACCACCATGCAAACCAATGCCCTACTAAAACAGTCGAGCTGCCCTCCCAAGGAAATCGCTTACCATCTCAGTAAACCGTGTTCCAGCAACGCATACATGCGACAGTGGACAACTGTCAAGCTAAATATCAGATCATGCCAATTGAGACCTCAGGTAAGTTGTTTGGAACCCTAGTATCAATCTTAATTGACATAGGAGCTACAAAATGTTTTGTATCACCTAGAGTTTTGAGTAAGATACCTAGAAGGGTGGGTTACACGCAAAATACTTGGTCAGTGGAATATGCCAACTAGTCCAAAGCTCAGGTAGAGCAATGTTTGTTTGAGACCCAGATTGATTTGGCCAGTTTCTCTACTGAAGTAAACCTTTACGTGGCTCCCCTAGGTGCTTATGATTTAATCCTAGGAATCAATTGGCTTTGGAAGCATAGAGCCCAAGTTGACTATTTTTCTAAGATGGTGGAATGTCTAGATGACCTAGAACATAAGGTGTTCATACAGGGGACTGTAAGGCCAGTTAAAATAAGGCAGATTTCCGCAATGCAAGTAAAACAGGCCAAACGCAAGGGTTGTCAAGTTTTTGCAGTCAAGATGGAGGTAGTGGAACCTAGTGAAACCCAGGAGTTGATCTTCTTTGATGATCTGATGTTTTATGAATCCCAAAAAACTGCCATGGAGAGTTGTGAGGAAATCTCAGAAAGAAAAGATTATGAATGGGATAAGTATCCCTACCTTAAGGATTTTGTTGATGTCTTCCCTAAAGAGTTACATAGTCTGCCACCCAGAAGAGCTTTTGACTTCACTATTGATATTCAACCTGGGGCAGAACCAATATCTAAGGCCCCATATCAAATGACGACTACTGAATTGATGGAGTTCAAAGCTCAGCTGCAGGAGCTTCTTGAAAAAGGTTTAATTTGACCTAGTGTCTCGCCATGGGGGCGCCAGTTATCTTTGTTAAAAAGAAAGATGGTACACTTAGGCTACGCATTGACTACCGAATGCTCAATAAAGTAACCATCAAGAACAGATACCCCTTACTGCGTATTGATGATCTTTTTGATCAAATGCGAGGGGCAACGGTGTTTTCTAAGATTGACCTCCGGTCAGGCTACCATCAATTGAGATTGAAAGAGGACATCCATAAAACAACATTTAGAACCAAATACGAGCACTATGAATTCACAATTTTAACCTTTGGGTTAATGAACGCCCAAGCAACCTTTATGAACTTAATGAAAAGCATGTTCCGGGACTGTCTAGATAAGTTTGTTCTAGTGTTTTTGGATGATATTTTGATTTACTCCAAGAATGAGGAAGAGCACCTTCGGCATCTGCGCTTTGTACTTCAAAGGCTGAGACAAATTAAGTTGTACGACAAATTGTCCAAATGCTCGTTTTCCATAAGGAAGTGCAGTACTTAGGGCACATTATTTCCGCTAGTGGAATTGCTGTAGACCCGACTAAAATCAAGGCCATTTTGGAATGGTCAGAGCTGAAGAATGTGCAAGAGGTCCGAAGCTTTATGGGGTTGGCCGGATATTATAGAAAATTTGTGGCTAATTTTTCCCGAAGTGCATGTCCCATTACATCCCTTCAGCGAAAGGGAAAGAGATTTGTCTGGACAGATAAGTGTCGAGAAGCATTTGAAGTTTTGAAGGAAAAGTTGACAACAGCACCGGTACTACAAGTACCAGACCCTGAAGGGCATTTTGTAGTCACCACAGATGCCTCAAGAGAAGGGTTAGGTGGTGTACTCATGCAAGACAGAAGAGTCATTGCATATGAGTAAAAAAAATTGAAAAACTACAAGCAAAACTATGCCCCACATGACCTCGAATTGGCTGCAATAGTGCACGTGTTACAAGTTTGGAGACATTACTTGTTGGGAAAACCCTTTGAGTTGAGATCTGACCACCAAGGGTTGCAATATCTGTTCACTCAACCAAATCTGAATGCTCGGCAAAGAAGGTGGCTTGAGCTAATATCGGACTATGATTTTGAGATCAGTTACATCAAGGGGAAAGAAAATCGAGTAGCGGATGCTCTAAGTAGGAGGCATATAACCTCCATTACAACGGTTCGGAAAAACCTTCAAAACCAGGTACTCCAATCCTCAGAAGGTGATGAATACTACCAACAGGTTAAACAAGCCCTATTAAAGGACCCTCAAGACCATAGATATGATGGCTTCCAGTTCGATACTGACGGGGTGCTTAGGTACAAGGGAAGAATGTATATTCCAGACTCTGGGGAATTAAGGAAGTTGGTTCTTCATGAAGTTCATAATGCACCCTTTTTCGGACATCCAGGGGTAACTAAACTAGTGGCAAACTTGTGGCCATTGTACTTATGGAAGGGAGTGAAGAAGGATGCTGCAAAATATGTGGCAGAATGTTTAGAATGCCAAAGAGTTAAAGCAGAACACCTTCACTCGGCAGAATTATTATACCCTCACGAGATTCCTGGATGGAAGTGGCAAATGATTAGCATGGACTTTATACAAGGGCTTCCAATGTCCAAGAACAGGCACAATACAATTTTGGTGGTAGTTGATAAGCTCACTAAGGTACCGCATTTTATCTTGGGGAACCTAACTAATGGGGCACCCATTATAGCAAGAGAATTTGCGCAAGAAATTTTCAAGTTGCACGAGGTTCCAGAAAAGATCATATCTGATAGGGATGCCAGGATGACCTCTAGGTTTTGGCAAACACTATTTACTTCCCTTGGAACCCAGCTAAACATAAGCTCAGCATATCAACCGGAGACAGATGGTCAAATGGAAAGGGTGAATCAGGTACTAGAAGACCTTCTAAGAGTTTACTATATGGACCAGCAATATAAGTGCGAAGATTATGTTTCACTTGTCGAATTTGCTTACAACAACACATCATTCTGCTATTAAGATGGCGCCATTTGAGGCATTATATGGGTGCAAGTGCCGCACTCTTATAAGCTGGGACAGGCTAGAAGATAGGATTAGCCTTGGCCCCAAAATGCCCTCGGAAATGGAAGAACATATCAGAGTGATCAAGAAGAGATTGGCTAAAGCAAATGACAAGTAGAAAACTTATGCAGATGCTTAGAGAACTCCTAGACAATTTGTCATTGGAGATAAGGTGTTGTTAAGAGTCAAACCCCAGAAGAGCGCCATTAAATTTGGGAGGTCTATGAAGCTAGCACCATGATATGTTGGACCATTTGAGGTTCTAGACGAAATCAATCCAGTGGCCTATCAGATTGCTCTATTGCCAGCCTTATCTAGGATGCACAATGTTTTTCATGTTTCATACTTAAAGAAATATATACATGGCAATAATCATGTAATTGATTGGAATGCCTTGCAGGTGCAGGATCCATGAGTGGTATCGATAGAGCCCAACAGGGTGCTCGAGATGCGTAAGATCTGCTTACACAACCATGAAGTAATTCAATGCAAGGTCCAATGGGACCAATACACCGAGGATGGTGCCACCTGGGAAGATTTCCAGGACATTAAACTAAGATTTCCTCATCTCTTAGAGGACTATGAGATTCCCTTTTAAACTCTATATGTTGATATTATGCTTTTGTATATGAACTCAGATATCATCGAGGACGATGACTCATAAGGGGGGAGAGATGTTACATCCCACCGTAGTTGCTTTAAAAACACTTATTTTTTTTGCAATACGAATGATGAATGACACAAATGTTGATTTACTAGTGACTGATTGTAGAAATCTTGTGATTGAGTTCTATTAATGCAATGAGAATTATACCATTATGATACGTACTATGATCAATTCAAAAAGAATAAGTTGTGTTTTGATGCCCTAGAGAAAGAAAAGTTTATTTTACAGTAAATGTATAAATAGAATGGAGATTTTATCTGGATGTCAGACTAATTTCCATTTGTTGGAGTTTGATGCAGGGTAGTACGTACCTTGATCTCCGGAGGAGGGGGGGTATCATCTGAGTAGAGAGGTAATGTTGGAAATGCGCTACAATCACCATCTAAGCTAGGGTTAGGTCAAGGGATCTAGGAACCCTAGAAGTGTGTTGTATGGAGTCCTTTTTTGATGTATGTCATTTGAGTGATTCTAGGAAGTGGTTTTGTCGTCAGTGGTATTAGGGTTACATAGACCAATTTTCCTACCTTCTTTCTGTCATTGAAATTTAACCTAAACTTTGGCACCTAAACTCGTTGGTATGATATTATCACCTGTTGAGTTTGAAATTATGCCAGATGGCTTAACTAAGTGTGTATATATATATATAAATATATAATAACATTAATTATTCTTCTTCAAGCGAATATAATGACGTTACATGATAACGCCTGCAGGCATCTTAAATATAAATACTTTTTTAAGGTAGAGAGGTTAATGCTAAAATACATAACTATTTAATTGAATTACGTTTTATTCAAGATGAATATTTTATTAAATTCAAAAGAGGAAGTTATTTTGTCTTGCCACCAAGTTTGGTGAGGTAAAGATTTGAATATTAAATATTTAATTTTAACTCTTCCGTTTAAAGAAAGGAAACAGGCCATCATGAGTTGGCAATATATGTATATATTGCAACTATATTATATATAAAACAATATCATATTGTCATAATCAGCAATGTAGGCTAAAATCGTGCCTTAAGGTTCCTCAATTTCAGCCACAAGAGTGGCGCATCATCTAAAGAAGATTTACTAACTAATCTGCCACCTTGAAAAGGGATAATTTTGATTTGCCTTGATACGTATGAAGCTCGACTTTCTGGAGGAGGGAGTTCAAGAAGATTTAGGGGGTAGTTATCTCAACCAACTAATACACAATCGACCTCCTTAGTTGAGCACGATTCTCAAAAAATCATTATTCGTGTCAGAGGAGGGAAGAGAGGATGCATTGGTTTTGTTTGGGAGGAGAAAAACTCTTCAACACTGTAATTAGGGAGCTATTTGGGAGCTCGAATTGCTTATAAAGAGCAGGATCACAGACATCTACAGCAGGAGTTGGTTGGGCTAAGCAGATACTAGGAGTTCTTGCCTCTAGTTGTGCATTTTTAGATTTATTAAGCTTCAAAATTTTATACAAGCACATACTGTTTGAAATGAGTTAAATTGGAAAACATGTGTTCTGGTTAGAAGTTTACTCATTGAAATATTTAGCTTGAATACAATCTCTTTGAATCGAAATGGTGAATCTTGGACCAAGAAAATTCATTGACATAAACAGTATGTGTTGTTTATTTAAAACAAACTTGAATGTTCTTGTGGATACTGTTGGGTACAGTTTGTTTGATTTCTTAGGTTGTCTCTAAGTCTTATAAACATAATCTACAACTACAGAATCTAGGCACCAGACCACCAATCTGGTTATTTGATAAGAGTTGGTTTGGACTGATTCTGTAGATGGTAATTATGAATGTTCTTGTGAATACTATTTGGTATAGTTGCTTGATTTTACAGGCTTTCTTTAAGACCTTTAGACGAATCTGCAGCTACAAAATCCAAGCGCCAGACCACCAATCTGGTTATTTGATAGGAGTTTGGTTGGACCGATTTTGTAGCTGGTAATTGTTGCCAATATATTGATTCTATATGGAAAAATCAAGAAGAAAACCAGCAGGTTAGCGAAAGTTAATCTAGAGCAATGATAACAAAGAAAAATGACGAGAGTTCAAAATACTTGAAGAACATGTAAATGTTTTGACAATAAATGAATATGATTCAATTACAGAAAAGAACTAGTTGTCGTTGTTATAGGAATGAAAATTTTGTTTTGAATGCACTCTTGGTAACCTAATAGACGTGCCATTTGATGGCCTGAATGTTGTTTAGTATAATGTAAACACCAATCTGTTTAAATGTTTCAAAGGCTACTATTTACCTATATTGTTTTAAAAACCTAGTTATTGCTCTAATAGGAGAGTAAGTCTATGTTGAGTTTGTTAGCCATAGAAGTTGAAAGGTTTCCTAAAACCTAGTTCTTGAATAACAGTCACACATGGTAGGTAGTTGTATGTCCCCTTCTCAAATGTGATCGTTGCAGTTGACCGTTGGCCTATTCTGGAGACCCGTAGGCTACTTGGATGGTGAAATTAGGGTTTCCTAATTTTGGGGAGGTTGTTGCTTGAAGTTTGAAAATTGGATTGCGGATTCTTTCTGGGTTTTCAGAGAGCTTCGCGGTGGTATGGTCAATTTGGCATTTCAGGCAACTTCATGAATTTACTATTTTTAGTAAATTCTATTTTTGGCAGTGGACAGGTTGGGTTCAATTCAGTTGGTCTTCTTCTTCAGTTGGTTCAGCTGGCACTTCCGTTTTTGGCCTTTGGGTGCATTTTCCATGGAGAGATAAGTATTTTCACATTATAATATTATATTTTAATATTATAACACCCCCCCCCTTGCCTAGCATTACAACTTAATGTTGTTTTTAAAAAAGGGGACCTAATGGGTCAATACTTCATTAAGAGATAAATTATATATTTTGAAGTCAAATATTGGGGATAAATGAAATGGACGCCTACTTGAGGAGAGAGGGATTTTTTATAAAGTGAAATATTTTATTAAATGGAAAAGGACGCCACTTTTGGAGGGAATGAGTTGAATTCAAAATTAGAGTTTGGGCGCCCTTCTTGAAGCTTCTAGAAGGCTCTCTTCATGTTTTTATATTCAGGCCTCAGCTCTTCATTTGGGATCTTTTGTCTACTATACTGTTATGCTGCTGGAATGTCTTCAGGCAAGCTTCAAGGAAAGCATACCTCCTAGCATTGGGCTCATCTTCTTGCTTGAAAGATAGCAACAAGTTGAGAATTAGATTGTAGTTGGGTTGTTTAGCATTGTAGTTGAGTTTCATTGCATTTGGTAGCTGTTATTCAAGCATTTTGTCATATTTCAGAGTTGTTGATGTTGCATGGCTGTAGGTAGTTTTCATTCATATATCAAAAAATAAAAAGGATATTGTTCTGGGTGTTTATCATATCATCTTTTCTACTTGGGGCGACCCTACTTGCAAATTTGTGGAATTTATAATGAAGTTTCTGATTTTTCCTAGCTAAATCGCCCCTACAAGAGGGTCGTACCATTTAGGAATTACCTTGGGATTTGTGCAAAATAAATGGGAGTTGTTTGGTGAGGTTTTAAGTATTCATTTTGGGCGCCTTCATCATTAGAGCAATCTGCAATGCGTTTCATGTCATTAGAGTGAGATTTGAGCAAGATATGAGCATTTGAGTGAGTATTATGTTGCAGATTTCTTCATTTTATGTTGCAGGTCTGATATATCAGAATCAAGAAAGTTGTTCCTTTGGTTGGGATTGAGCATTGGAAGTCACATTTGGAATTGGGAAGACATACTATTCAGTTGCAGCATTGAAGGACTCTAAAACTCTAGATTTAAATGAACATTCTAACATATTGTAAGCTGTTAGTAGTACTATCAGCCATTCTTCTCCTATCTCTCATTTAATCTATTGTATTTCCCACTGAATAAGTGGAAGAGGCTGGCTTGCAGCCTATTTGCTTTCAGTTAAGTAGTTTAGGGACCCTCTAACCATATGCTCGCCATCACTCGGCGCCATTCTTGGTTAGGGTTACTTGAGTTCATCATGCATTGATCCTCTGACCATATGCTCGTCTGCACAGGCGCATTCTTGGTTAGAGTTCCTTTCCAGTTTGCATCTGCATTAGACCCTCTGACCAATGCTCACACCTTGCCCACATCGGGATCCTGGTGTACATTCTGGTTAGAGTTGCTTTCCGCATCGTTTTGGTTTAGAGCTAACCTTAACGGGTGCGTGTTGAATTGTAATTGCATTGCAAAAAAAAAAAAAAAATTGTCCGGACTATTACAGTGGTATCAGAGCCATGATTCTGCCAACCTGTGCCCTACAGTGATTCAGTTGTCAGATGAGTGACAGTGATTGTAGATACTTCACTAGAAGTCAGGCCAGAAGACAACAAACACAGTTTCCGCCAGTGCCAAAAGCAGATACTTTGTCAGAAGCTTTTGAGAGAAACAGGAAGAATAGTAGATACTGGTAAAACAGTTGAGAACATGGCAGAAAGTCATAAGCAGGCCATGGATGAAAAGGATGAAAGGATGGAAAAGAAGTTTGATGGGATGATTGAGTTGATGTCCCGGTTACTTGCACGAATGGACCAGCAAATTCCTCAGAATCATATTCCTAATCAAAACCATGCTACAGGAGAAAACAGTGGAGTCAATGGGAACAATGGTAATGGAGGGAGTAGAACTATTGGTCAGCATGAGGCCACCTCTAGAGGAACAGCCTCTAGGCCTCTCTTTCCTACATTCACTCAGAGGGAGGAACCGCAAGTTGAAGCTGTCATTCCTTTTGTAGATGATGCCAGGCAAGCCTACTTGGAGTATGCCACCTTACCCCTTGATCTTAGAGACCAATGGTCCTTTGATCAATTCTTGAACCAAAGAAACAGAAGAAACGGAGGAAGAGTTGATAACCGTGCTCATATGGCTCCTAGAACCGATTATCAACAAGCCCTTGGGAAGGTGTCATTGGCTCACTTCGATGGAAGTGATAAATGTTCAGCAAGATCGTGGGTTCAGAAGTTAGACAACTACCTTTCACTTCGTCCCATGCCAGAAGAAGATGCCATCAAGTTTGCAACGCTTCATTTGGAGGGAGCTGCCCATGAGTGGTGGTACCATGGTTTGGTCACGCTTGGCCACAACCTCATTCGAACCTACGATGAATTCACCAATAAGCTGATTGATAGGTTCGACACTAAGGATCCTGAAGTGAAATTTCGTGAGCTTGCACAATTGAAGCAGCATGGCTCCTTGGATTCCTACATAGCTGATTTCCAAAGGCTTTCCGTGATGGTGCCCAACATCACTGAAAGAAGATTGGTTGTATTGTTTTCTGAAGGATTGGTTGAGCCCTTGAAAGGGTGGGTTAAAGCCTTCGATCCACCAAGTCTCGAAGAAGCCATCAAAAAGTCTCGAAGTATGGAGTTATCAGCCCCTAGGCCTAAATTTCCACCAAAGCCATTTGGTCACAAGAAGGATAAGAGGCATTTTTCAAATCAGCACAAGAAGTTCCCACCCAAGTTGACTGAAGAGCAACGTGAACAGCTTAGAAAAGAGGGCAAGTGTTATACATGTTTGGAGCCTTGGGTTAAGGGTCATAGATGTCCTGGAAGAGGGCGTTCTAATCAAATGGGGGCTTATTCTGATTATGGATCAGAATCTGATATGTCTGATCAGCAGTCTTATTTTGGGGACAGTGAGGAAGAAAGAGCTCCAGAAGAGTCCGATCATGAGCAAGGAGTTGGGGGCCCTATTGCCCAACTCTCTAGTTTCCAAAAGAACGAATCTTTCAAGGTTCGTGGTGGAGTTGGAGGTCATCGTATTGTTGCCTTAATTGATACTGGGGCAACACATAACTTCATTGATGAAGGTGTGGTTGCAAAGAGAGGTCTCAAAACAGAAGAATTTGAAGGATTCAAAGTCATGGTGGCTGATGGGTTTCATATTTCATGCAACCAAAGGGTTCCTAACATGTCTATGCAGTTGGGCAACTATGAAGTCAAGGATGACTTCTATGTGGTTACTATTGGTGACACAGATGCAGTACTTGGTATACAATGGTTACGCTCACTTGGTGAAATCTCTCTCAATTTACAAACAATGGAGCTCAAGTTCCAATTTGATGGAAAGAAGGTGGTGTTAAGAGGAATGTCCAATGGTGGTCCTCGAATAGTTTCATTCAAAAGAATGGAGAGGCTGATTCGGCATGATCAAGTTGAGTGGGCTATGGAATGCATGGTCCTTCCGGCTAGTCCAGTTGAGACAAAGAGGGACTATCCTCCAGATATTCAGTCTATACTTACCAAGAGGAGTAAGGTGTTTGCTGATTTACCTCCTGGGCCGCCTCCTGAAAGAGGAGCTGAGCATGTCATTGAACTCAAGGAAGGGGCCAAACCAGTCATCACAACACCGTATCGGTATCCTAAGAAGCAAAAGGATGAGATTGAGAAAAACATAAAAGAACTCTTGGAGATGGGCTTCATTCGTCCTAGCAAGAGTCCCTTCGCTTCAACTGTAGTTCTTGTGAAGAAGAAGGATGGCACCATCCGCATGTGTGTGGATTATCGTGCCTTGAATCAAAGCACCATAAAGAATTGGTATCCTATTCCTCGAATTGATGAGCTACATGGTGCCAAATTCTTTTCGAAAATTGATTTGAGGTCGGGCTACTATCAAATCTGGATGAGAGGTTCAGATGTTGAGAAGACGGCATTCAGATGCCACTATGGTCATTTCGAGTTTCTAGTCATGCCTTTTGGGTTGACTAATGCTTCGGCCACTTTCCAATCTTGTATGAACAGAGTTTTTCAGAAACAGTTGAGGAAGTTTGTGTTGATCTTCTTCGATGATATTCTCATTTTCAGCAAGACATGGGAAGAGCATCTCAAGCACTTGGAGGAAGTGCTTAGCATTCTTGAGTCAGAAAGCTTGTTTGCCAAAGAGTCCAAATGTGAATTTGGAATGAAGGAGCTACTCTACCTTGGTCATATAATCAGCACTGATGGAGTGAAGGTTGATCCTGAAAAGATCAAGGCAATAGTTGATTGGCCACCTCCAGAAAACTTGACTCATTTGAAGGGGTTCTTGGGTCTTTGTGGCTTCTACAGAAGATTTGTGAAGGGCTACTCTCAAAGTGCTGCTCCCCTTACTGACCTCACTAAAAAGGGGGCTTTCATGTAGTCAGAAAAGGCTCAAAGTGTTTTTGATAAGTTCAAGAAAATCATGAGTTCTTGTCTAGTGTTGGCCATACCAAATTTCTCCAAGCCATTCGAGTTGCAATGTGATGCATCAGGAGAAGGTGTTGGTGCTGTTTTGATGCAGGACAAACATCCCATTGTGTTTGAAAGTAGAAAACTAAGGGGTGTTGAAGGACCTATTCTATCTACGACAAATAAATGCTTGCAATCATGCATGCATTAGCCAAGTTAAGACAATATCTGGTGGGAAGCAAATTCATGGTCAAAACTAATCGCAATAGTCTCAAGCACTTCATGCATCAGAAGGATTTGAATGAAAGACAACAGAAGTGGGTGAGTAAGCTTCAAGCTTACGATTTTGACATTGAGTATGTCAAAGGGAAGAACAACATTGTGGCTGATGCTTTATCTAGAAGACCTCATTTGAGCTCATTGTGTGAGCTTACTGCTGATTGGAAGGAAATGTTGCTTGCTGATTATGCCAAAAATCAGTTCGCAACCAGCATCATTGAAGGTACTTTTCATGATGAGAGGTACAAGGTAATTGATGGTTTGATACATTACAAGGGAAGAATCTTTTTGGTGGCTGATTCCAAACTTAAGAAGAAGATTTTGATGACCTTCCATGACATTCCACTTGCTGGTCATCAAGGCTATTTCAAGACATATAGGCAGATTCGAGAGAGGTTCTCTTGGAAGGGGTTGAAAGAGGAAGTTCAATGTTACATCAAGGAGTGTAGCACTTGTCAAATGAACAAAAATGAGCACTCTCTTCCAGCTGGTCTACTGCAGCCACTTCCCATTCCAAATAAAAAATGGGAAAGCATTTCGATGGATTTCATCATAGGATTGCCTAGGGCTCAATGCAAAGATTGTATTTATTGTGGTGGATAGATTAACAAAATTTGCTCATTTCTTTGCCATTACCAGCTCATTTTCAGCAGCTCAAGTTGCAGATCTGTTTTTCCATGAAGTGTTTAGGTTGCATGGGTTGCCGAAAAACATTGTAAGTGATAGGGACAGCAAGTTCCTAAGCACCTTTTGGCAAGAAGTTTTCAGGATGAGTGGTACAGTGCTTACTCCGAGCACTAGCTATCACCCTCAAACAGATGGTCAAACTGAGATAGTGAACAAATGGTTGGCGGGCTATCTTAGAAATTATGTCTCGGAGCAGCAAAGAGCATGGGTGAAATGGCTTCACATTGGGGAGTATTGCTACAATTCATTCTTCCACATGTCTATAAGGATGTCTCCGTTCATGGCTCTCTATGGTTACGAGGCCCCTAGCTTTGCTGATTTGGTGTTTGCTGATTTTGCCAAGGATTGGTTGCAGCAAAGTCAAGATATTTTAAAGTCCTTGAAGAACAACCTTCAAATAGCACAAAATCAGCAGAAGATGTACCCTGATCAGCAACGTGTTGAGCGTTCATTTGAGGTTGGTGATATGGTTTATCTTCGACTTCAGCCTTACAGACAGTCTACACTCAAGAAGAGTGGAGCGGAGAAGCTCAAACCTTGCTTCTATGGGCCATTCAAAGTTGTCAGAAAGGTTGGAGCAGTGGCTTAGGAGTTGGAACTACCATCGAGTAGTAAGGTCCACAACGTCTTCCATGTGTCTCGCCTCAAGAAGGCACTTGGACACAATGTTGTTGCTTCATCACAGTTGCCTCCCTTAGATGAAGAAGGGCAGTTGACCTTGATTCCAGAAGAGATTATTAATTCCAGAGAGCGTTCTTTGAGGAGGAGGACAATCAAAGAGTACTTGGTGAAGTGGAAGAATTTACCCTTGGAGGATGCTACTTGGGAGAATGAGGAGATTCTACAGCATCCAGACTTGCGATTGCTTGAGGGAAAGCAATCTTGGGGAGGGTGGACTGTAATGTCCCCTTCTCAAATGTGATCGTTGCAGTTGACTGTTGGCCTATTCCGGAGACCCGTAGGCTACTCGGATGGTGAAATTAGGGTTTCCTAATTTTGAGGAGGTTGTTGCTTGAAGTTTGGAAATCGGATTGCGGATTCTTTCTGGGTTTTCAGAGAGCTTCGCGGTGGTATGGTCAGTTTGGCATTTCGGGCAACTTCATGAATTTACTATTTTTAGTAAATTCTATTTTTGGCAGTGGACAGGTGGGGTTCAGTTCAGTTGGTCTTCTTCTTCAGTTGGTTCAGCTGGCACTTCCGTTTTTGGCCTTTGGGTGCATTTTCCATGGAGAGATAAGTATTTTCACATTATAATATTATATTTTAATATTATAACATCCCCCCCCTTGCCTAGCATTACAACTTAATGTTGTTTTTAAAAAGGGGACCTAATGGGTCAATACTTCATTAAGAGATAAATTATATTTTTTTGAAGTCAAATATTGGGGATAAAGGAAATGGACGCCTACTTGAGGAGAGAGGGATTTTTTATAAAGTGAAATATTTTATTAAAAGGAAAAGGACGCCACTTTTGGAGGGAAGGAGTTGAATTCAAAATTAGGGTTTGGGCGCCCTTCTTGAAGCTTCTAGAAGGCTCTCTTCATGTCTTTATATTCAGGCCTCAGCTCTTCATTTGGGATCTTTTGTCTACTATACTGTTATGCTGCTGGAATGTCTTCAGGCAAGCTTCGAGGAAAGCATACCTCCTAGCATTGGGCTCATCTTCTTGCTTGAAAGATAGCAACAAGTTGAGAATTAGATTGTAGTTGAGTTGTTTAGCATTGTAGTTGAGTTTCATTGCATTTGGTAGCTGTTATTCAAGCATTTTGTCATATTTCAGAGTTGCTAATGTTGCATGGCTATAGATAGTTTTCATTCATATATCAAAAAATAAAAAGGATATTGTTCTGGGTGTTTGTCATATCATCTTTTCTACTTGGGGCGACCTTACTTGCAAATTTGTGGAATTTATAATGAAGTTTCTGATTTTTCCTAGCTAAATCGCCCCTACAAGAGGGCCATACCATTTAGGAATTACCTTGGGATTTGTGCAAAATAAATGGGAGTTGTTTGGTGAGGTTTTAAGTATTCATTTTGGGTGCCTTCATCATTAGAGCAATCTGCAATACGTTTCATGTCATTAGAGTGAGATTTGAGCAAGATATGAGCATTTGAGTGAGTATTATGTTGCAGATTTCTTCATTTTATGTTGCAGGTCTGATATATTAGAATCAAGAAAGTTGTTCCTTTGGTTGGGATTGAGCATTGGAAGTCACATTTGGTATTGGGAAGACATACTATTCAGTTGCAGCAATGAAGAACTTGAAAACTCTAGATTTAAATGAACATTCTGACATATTGTAAGCTGTTAGTAGTACTATCAGCCATTCTTCTCCTATCTCTCATTTAATCTATTGTATTTCCCACTGAACAAGTGGAAGAGGCTGGCTTGCCGCCTATTTGCTTTCAGTTAAGTAGTTTAGGGACCCTCTGACCATATGCTCGCCATCACTCAACGCCATTCTTGGTTAGGGTTACTTGAGTTCATCATGCATTGATCCTCTGACCATATGCTCGTTTGCACAGGCGCATTCTTGGTTAGAGTTCCTTTCCAGTTGTGCATCTGCATTAGACCCTCTGACCAATGCTCACACCTTGCCCACATCGGGATCCTGGTGTACATTCTGGTTAGAGTTACTTTCCGCATCGTTTTGGTTTAGAGCTAACCTTAACGGGTGCGTGTTGAATTGTAATTGCATTGCAAAAAACAAAAAAAAATTGGTTCGGTTCTTTACATAAACCGCATTTCGATGCCATTGTGGACATTATGACTTCTTGGTTATGCCATTCGGTTTAACCAACGCTCTAGCCACATTTCAGTCCACAATGAACAGGGTTTTCCATCCTCACTTGAGGAAATTTGTTTTGGTGTTCTTCGACAACATACTGGTTTACAACAGGTCTTGGGAGGAACACATAGTTCACTTGGATGCAGTATTGAGCATATTGGATAGGGAGTCCTTGTACGCCAAGGAATCCAAGTGTGCACTGGGATTGGGAGAACTTTTATATCTGGGTCACATCATCAGCAGTGAGGGAGTCAGTATGGATCCAGAGAAAGTTCGTGCTATCATTGATTGGCCTACACCTGAGACATTGACACAACTTAGGGGGTTTGTAGGTCTATGCGCCTTCTACTGTTGGTTCGTTAGTGGATTCTCGCGTCATGCAGTGCCATTGACAGATTTGACTAAGAAGGGAGCTTTGGTGTGGACACCTTTAGCACAGGTGTGCTTTGAGAAGTTTAAACTTCTCATGACTACATGTCCAATTTTGGCATTACCAGACTTCACCAAGCCGTTTGAGCTACATTGTGATGCCAGCGGTGAGGGTATTGGGGCAGTCATCATGCAGAACCGACATCCTATAGCTTTCGAGAGCAGGAAGCTGAGAGGTCCTGAGAGGAGCTTTAGCATCTACGACAAGGAAATGTTGGCCATCATGCATGCCATGGGCAAGCTCAGGCAATATTTGGTTGGTAGTAAATTATGTGTTAAAACCGATCACAATAGTCTGAGACATTTCCTAGGGCAGCGGGATTTGAATGAAAGACAATAGAAATGGGTCAGCAAACTTCAATCCTATGATTTTGACATCTCCTATGTCAAGGGTACACAAAATGTGGTTGCTGACGCATTTCTCGCCGCCCGCACTTGAGCTCCATTACCAAGATTGCAGAGGACTGGAGACACATGATAGTTGCGGAGTATGCTAAGAACCCGTGGGCTTCTAGCATAGTGGATGGGACAGTACAGAATGGCAGATACTCACTTGTAGATGATCTTATCATTTACAAAGGGAGGATATTTCTAGTCCCAGGTTCTGAGATGAGGGACAGGGTATTGAGATCATTTCACAATTCACCTATGGCAGGACATCCCGGTTACTTTAAGACCTACAGGCAGGTACGGGAGAGATTCTCTTGGAAAGGTCTCAAGTCATTTGTTCTTCAGTATGTCAAGGAATGCCTTGTTTGTCAGCAGAACAAGCAAGAACATACATACCCTGCAGGATTACTTCAGACGCTTCCTATCCCTAAGAGGAAGTGGGAATGCTTGTTGATGGACTTCATTACGGGCTTGCCGAAAGCTCAAGGGAAGGACAACATTTTTGTGGTAGTAGATAGATTGACGAAGTATGCTCATTTCTTCCCAATCACTACTACTGACACAGCTATACAGGTGGCAGACTTGTTTTTCCTAGAGGTATTTAGGTTGCACGGTTTGCCTCAGAGCATAGTCAGTGACAGAGATAGCAGGTTTATGAGTAACTTCTGGCAGGAGTTATTCAAACTTTGCGAGACAGAACTCACTCAGAGCACCAGCTACCACCCACAGACAGATGGGCAAACTGAGATAGTCAATAAATGGGTGGAGGGATACTTGAGGAATTACAATTCAAGGCAGCAGAAGGCATGGGTGAAGTGGTTATACCTTTGTGAGTATTGCTACAATACCACTCATCACATGAGTATTTAGATGACACCATACCGAGCACTATATGAATATGATGCTCTGAGTCTTTTGGATTTATTGCTGAGTGACAACAGAGTACCTAGTG
>VDFB02019131.1:0-18447 GCA_007258455.2 Sequoia sempervirens | reverse complement strand
CAAAGGGCAAGGAGCTTGCCACTGTTTCACATTCAGAGCCTGACAGACAGCCGCTTATTACAGAGCCAGTTCAGAGATCAGCTCAGAGCCCGCCAGTACCTGAGGTTCAGCCTCAAGCTCCTACATTGGTTTCACAGCCGTCACCAGTCCCAATTCACATTGAATTGGACTTGGACTCTCCACCTCGCAGTGGGTCTTCTACACACTCACTCTCATCAGTACCTCCTGTCGTTAGTGCAGACCCTTCTAGTAGCATTAGCAGAGATTCATCTTGGATCGAGACTCAGCTAGGAAGGAAGAGGAGGCAGCCATCTTATGTTCTCAATCATTCCAATTTCGATGACATTTACCAAGATGCGCCAGATAAGAGGGTTAAGAACATGGTTCACGTAGAGAGAAACACTGACATGGAGGTTGTTATCGAGACTGCTGTACCTCCGCAGGGGAAGAGCTTGGCTGATTTAGAGTCTCAGGATTTTGAAGTTATCACAGTCAACCTTGGTCGCAGCACACGCCAGACTCAGGTTGATCTTCTTCAAGTTGCTACGATAGCCGTGACGTAATACTAAAGGACGGAGAGGGATAAGGCAGCCCCTGCCGAAATCGCATAACTTCGCCATATTACTTCTAGCCTTTGCAGTACGCACTGCAAGCCATTACCTCACCGATGCTTGAGCTACCGCCAGAGCAAAGTCAGCTCAATCATTTAGTTGCATATGGCAAGCCGCTTGGAGGAATGGGAGGAGGACTGCTGTTAGAGGTCGCACTACGCTTACGCACTATATCGGGCTTGCGTAATAATGCACGAGCTCCGTGATCCGCTCGTGGATGAGGAACGGGATATGGCTATCAACAAACCTGTGGATGAAATTTTGATTGCTCACCTCGAAGCTTGGCTAGCGACAGCCACCGATGTAGAGGATGCAGGAGGCTATCTACCTTGGAAGACACAGCTTGGTTTTCGTGAGCAAAGATAGAAGACAGCTTTAGCATCGAGTTGGTCGAGAGTAGAGAGCATCGCCACTAGTGCACTGTTTGTGAGGGACTCTTGTATCTCGCTAATCGTGGTGTCGTTATCGATTGAGGGTGGTGCCTACGCGGAGCTTATACATGTTCACCAGAACTCCGTGCACTCATTCATACCCATTTTCAGTGGGGAGACAGTTGGCTGTAAGGTTACTCAGCTTACAGTCATGTCAGCACTTTTTGATGAAGCAACGAGGAGCAGAAGGGAACTTCAGTCTCAGATCACAGCTGGTGAGGACATGCTGCATCGACATAGCATTCTTCGTCAGAATCTCATCGCTCCGGACAGTGACACAGTCAACAATCTCATTGAGGGGTTGATTGCTCGAGATCACACACAGTGAACTTCAGTTCCCACTTCTCAGAATAGACTTCACACACACGAGTTAAACTGGATGTTACCCTTTTCAGTTAACTCGGGGTTGTCATCACATGCATACCTATTCTGAGAATCGCCTTGTTCACTTGGAGTTGTATTTAGGGTTTTCGTTAACTGATGATAGTCTTCCAGTTAACTTGTTTTAATAAGGACGTGCATGCTCGCACAATTGTCCATTTTTAGATTAGATGTTTCAATTAAACTGAGGGTAGTTGCCCAGTTAACTGTATAGTTTGCTTAATTAGGGTTGGGCGCATTGCTTGCATGAATTGCAGGAACTATAGATAACACAAGGTGATTTTAGGGTTCCCTACACCTTGATGTATATAAATAAGAGCTTACGCTCATTTGTAAATAACTTTTTCTTGAGAGAGAAATATATGCTGTGCCCACCTTGCCCTCAATATTGCTCTTTTTCGTATTTGTTCATGTGTCTTCACTATTGCAATTGATTGTTATACCACATAGGGTTTCGAAAGATTGTGATGCTGAATTCTTTCCATAGATTAGATATATCTGTTTGAACATCTTTATCATTGAAATCAATTGTTATACCACCTAGGGTTCCAAAAGATTAAGGTGATAAGGCTGTTTTGTGTTAATTTACCATTGTGATCGATCGTTATACCACCTAGGGTTTCGAGAAGTTGCAGCGATAAATCTGTTTTGTGAATCTTTATCAATATAATTGAAGGTTATACCACCTAGGGTTTCGTGAGATTATAAAGATAAAGGCTGTTTTGTGAAGGCTTTGCTGATTCGATCAAGTGTTATACCACCTAGGGTTTCGTAAGATCGTCTTAGTAAATTCTTAAATCTGTTGTACTCAATAAGTTGGTTTAGATTGAAATGATAATAAAGCCACCTTGCCTTCAAGTAGAGGGGGTCTAAACCCCGCTTTATCGCCGTATAGTCAAACCCTGTCTGCTTTCTCCTTGCTCGCTTTCTTGAGGAGATTGGATAGATATAAGTTGTAGTTTAGTTGATTTGCAAAACCAGAGAAAACTCAGCTGCAACGTAAAAGTTCTTTCAAGAAAGTCTTTTGCCTCTAGTAGCTGAAACAAAAAGACAGGAAGTAGTTTTAGCTTATTTTTCCTTTGCAAAGTATATTTGTCAAAGCACATCGAGGGAGCTTCCCCCCCATAATTCGAAGAGCACTCATTGCGTAGTGTGCATAGGCTGTTCATAACAACTTGTACTCCAGAGGTGTTAGTTGTTACGCCAACAGTTCTTTCTGGCGCCCACCATGGGGCACGAGGCCTTGAAATAACTTCATAAAAGCTGAACGCTTTTTCATATCACGTTTATGACTATCTGGCGTCCTACTGCTCCAGTTCAACAACCAGCACTAAGTCCGCCTGTTATTCAGCCGAATTTAGCATTCATCGAAGCAGGATAGTCAGATATCATCAGTAGCTTGCGCACATTCATCTTTGAAAATCATACATCTCCATCTCAGTGGAGAAACGCAGCTACTACTCTGGATAAAGAAGAAGAAAAAGCGGATCTTGCAGCAGGTAGACCAGTCTTGCCACCTCCCGCATGGAATTAAGCATCCTGGCGTACCAAGTTTACATTAGAAGAAGGAGAAGGAATCCTCCTATCCAGTCAGATCCTATTTTTGAAGAAGCTCCTGATCAATTTACTGAGTCAGAAATTTTTGAAGAAGAATCTCCCATTCCGATAGTAGAGATGGGTGATCGTGTTAATAATAACAACAACAACAATGGTGAAAATCACAACGGTCGTAATGGAAGAAACGCAAGACGTCCAGCCCCTTTGCCTTGGGGCGACAATATTGGACCGTTGGCTTTACCAGGACATCATGAATTGCCCAAGGGATCACGCAAGTTTTTCCCGAGATTTCATGGCGATGGTTCAAAACATCCAGATGAACATTTATTAGCATTCACGGCGGCTTGTTCCGTTTTGCATGTTGCGCATGAGGACATCGCCGTTCGTCTTTTCGTGGAGACTCTTGAGAACAACGCAGCAGATTGGTTCAATAATCTTGAGCCAGGAATTATTACAAGTTGGGCTGTCATGAGCGAGAAGTTTTTGGCAAGATTCAAGAAAGTCTTGTGCCTCTAGTAGCTGAAACAAAATGACAGGAAGTAGTTTTAGCTTATTTTTCCTTTGCAAAGTATATTTGTCAAAGCACATCGAGGGAGCTTCCCCTCCATAATTCGAAGAGCACTCATTGCGTAGTGTGCATAGGCTGTTCATAACAACTTGTACTCCAGAGGTGTTAGTTGTTACGCCAACAGGTTGAAACCCTTATGCATAAATTTGTTTAAAATAACACAGATAAAAGAAGTAATTGCAAAAACCCAACTCAAAAATTTACCACAACAATGAGCTGAATGGGGCTAAGACTACCAAGGTATGGCAAATACAAGCAACACCACAAATATAATAATTGTTGCAGCTAGAATCAAAACCAAAATCATACTACAAACTGCTGCTATAAATATAATAATCATTGAAACAAACTGTTCTTATAAATATAATAATTGCTAATACAAACTATTGTTATAAATACTCATCACAATGAGGGAGTAAAGTAATGGTACTATGGTGGTGGTATTGTGGCAGCAGTACATAATAGTGTTATGGTGGCGGTATTTGACCAAACTAGAAACTAAATAATCTGCAATCTTTTCTACATGACTGCAATTCCTAGGTGAAACTGCCTCAATGAACAAAGGGTTTTTATCCTCTGCTCTTGCCTGGAAACTGAGTAGGTTTTCATCTTCTGAATCACTACACTCGAAGGGTTTTCATGCTTTAGATAAATAGATGAACACAAGTGCCCAAGTTATCAAATAAAAAGGGGGTTTTCATTTCATAAATTTGATGATCTCCTTTGAGCAAATGTGTAATGTCCCTAGCTAGAAATCTTGTGAAATATGCAATTTTTCTAATTTCTGCAAGCTGAAAAAAATATAGAATATAAAATGTACATGCCAACTCTAGTAAATAAATGCTGATTGGCAATATTTTATAGCAGCGAAAAATTTGAAAAACTCTCATACAACAAATTATCATGGATTTTGCAGCAGATCTAACAATAAATGAAGCTAATATAGATATCAAAACCCTCACATAACAAGCATAATTAATTATGACAGCTGATCTTAATGATGAGTGCTGATATGATTATGACAGCAAATGTGAAAACAAATAAACTTGTAAGAATAGTAGTAAATAATGGAATCCTTACGTTTTCAAATAATATAACTAATGTTGTGGCAATCAAGCAATTACAAAATGCTAATATGAGCAGCAATATCTGATTCAAACCCCATACAAAATTGTTTCAGACAAAATTTAGCAATCCAACTCATATAATATCCTCCAACTAGCTGAGTAGATGGTATGGCAACTATGGTACAATGATTGTTGGGTTATACAATGTTGCACAATAGCAAGATGGTCGTGCAACAACCTTAGAACCTTGTGGTGCCCTCCTTAAATAAGTACAGCAACATCATCTAGTATATAGAGGCTAAATGTAGTGATATATGGAGGTTGGAAACCCTAGGCTCAACAACAATAATACAATTGGTATGAAAATTCCTTCAAAATAGCCAATAGTAAAATATCGATTTGATTTGCTTGCAAATACCCAATCAATACAATTCCTCACAACTGAAACCTTCCGAATAAACTCAAATCAGAATAAATGCAATCCCCAAATGGAATCACCTAACATAGACAAGAGGGTTTTCATTGTCAAATCCAACAACGGAAAACACAAGGGTTTCCATCCTATGGATCTCCAAGACCAAGGGTTTATGTCCTCAAGTGCTCCAACTTTGAGAAAGGAATTGATAAAATAACAATGGATTATGCATTTGATCAATTCACCCTCCTTTTTATAAATTCCTTTTGGTCCCTCAATTTGAATTTTCTTCTCCCTCCTAAAACTCCTTCCAAAAGTGCTCACTAAACATTTTAATAAAATAGTATGTAAGACCTTATTATGTCCCATTTAGATATCCTATTTTATTAAACTAATAATAATATTAAAGTTGTCCTTTTACAATGTTCTAAAATAATATTACTAGGATTAGCTTAAAACATTATTATTACAATATTTCTCTAACTTTATCCCTTAGCCTACAAAAATAAAGAAATAGGTTATGGATCTCCCAACTATTTTATTTCTAAAAAGGGGTCATAACACAATTTGTTTGATCAATTGAAGGAAGCCAAAGAGTTCTCAAGGATTGATCGGAATTCTACGTATCATCAACTTCACATTGCACAAAGAGATATTTATTGATACAATATAAACACTACAATTTTATGGTAGTACCATTCGGCTTGACCAATGCTCCATCAATGTTCATAAGTCTCATGAACAAGTTGCTTTTCACCTTCCTTGACCAAGTTGTCCTAGTCTTCTTAGATAATATTTTAATATATTCAAAGACAAAGGAGCATGAAAGTCACTTGTGTCAAGTTCTACAATGTTTGCAAGAGAATGAATTGTACAATAACTTGGTGAAGTGTGACTTCTTCTAGCTTGAGGTTCACTATTTGGGACATATCATATCTAATGAGGCTATCTCAATGAATCCCTAGAAGATTCAAGCTATTTTGGATTGGCTTGCGATCACTAATGTTTCTAAGATTCGTAGTTTCATGGGATTCATGTGTTAATACCTCTAATTTGTTATGGACTTATTGAGAGTGGTGTATCCCATCACATCTCTTTAGCGAAAAGGGGAGAAATTTGTTGTGTGCACCTACTTTTGCAATGCCTAATCCTCTAGCAAATTTTGTTGTGTGCATCAATGCATTGTTGGAGGATTTAGGGCTTGTCCTTATGCAAGAAGACTGTAACTGTTTATAAGTCATGGAAACTCTAGGACCATGAGCTTAATTACCCCACCAATGATCCTAAGTTGGCAATTGTCATCCATACACTTGTGCAATGGAGTCATTTTCTTTTAGGCCACTAGTTTGGGTTATGTACCAATCATCATAGTCTTTGGTAAATATTTGCACAATTGAACATGAGCATGCATCAATGATATGAAGAGTTCTTATGTGAGTATGACTTTGATGTGTAGTGCATCAAAGGGAAGTAGAACATTGTTCCAAAGGCCTTGAGTAGGAAGCAACACAAGGTCTCAATTTTGATGTTGAGTACGGATTTGAGAGGCCGCATCTTATATCAACTTCCCAAAAATTCTTGGTATCAAAAGGTTATGTGATGTTCCCTTCCTAAGGATCACTGATAAGTAATTTATGGTAACTTATTTTTGTTACCAGTCAAGTCCCGTTCACAGAAAATTCCTTGTAGATTCAAATGTTGAAGTTGCATTCATGTAATTTCTCAGCTTAAGAGACATAATGAATTGAGCAGCACATCCACAGATTTCCAGTTTCCAGATATAACAGGCTATACGTTTCCAGATTTAGCAGGAAATACTTAATTTAATCTAGTCTGACCCACTACAGGAGGCCACAAATTATAGAAGCTAATTTATAGATGCAGAGGATTGAGACTTAAATCACTAATCATTATTTTCTCAATATGCATTTTTGCGACCAACACTGATAACTGTAGTTTTAGGATTCCATGTACATACCCGTAGTTAGAAGCCAGGGAACAACTCGACAGCAATAGAAATAAACGCCCAATTCCAATGACGCTATACCCAGCACAAATACCTCTGTTCCGCTTATGTTTGTTGCCGGCTAAATACCCGATATCGGGTCTCAGAAGAAATTCGCGATAAGGTTTTTCTGCCGCCAGAAATAACAGACGCGCACTTTACTGCCACGATTAATATTCATCTCCATGCCTGGAACTGGATTTCGTGGCTGTGAGGATTGATATTCATTTGTAAATGCAAATACGCGACCCGGCACTGAATATACCGCCCGAACTTGATAACGATTCAGCAGTGTATTGTCTGTGAATTACCGCCAGACATTCTTCATTGATAGCAAGACAACTAAGTAGAAAATACCATCTATTGTGTAACAAAAAACGCCATGCCTATTATCTTTTCGTTTATTTTGGTAGAAATGCAACAGTTGGTTTCTAAATTCACCCACTAGTGCCCGGTTTCGGTCTATCATGGCAGCACAAACAACTTGAGAGGCTACGTTCTCAAATTGCCAAAACAAAACCAGCTTTCATTCTCTTCCGTGATACCCAGAGAAATGCTTCGATACCCCTATATTCTTCGCCACCTTCCGTTGAAATAACGGATTTATTTAAAATCGAGACTTTATAAAATGGGCGAGTATTTATTAGAAATCTTTTATAAAGTCCCTAACATTAATTAATTAAATAATCCAAAGTCATATATATAAATAAATAAAACAATGGATATTTAATTAATTAATTTGCAATTTGCTTTTTAGAGCTTCAGAAGGGACGGGGACATCACAGTCCCCCCTGCTTGGCATTGCTTGTCCTCAAGCAATTGTAGACCTGGATATTGCAATATTCGCTCACCTTCCCAAGTGGCGTCCTCAACAGGAAGATCCTTCCATTTGACTAAGAATTCTTTGATTGATCTGCTTTGCAACTTCCGTTCGCGCACATCTAGAATAGATTCAGGCACTAAAGTCAACTTTCCTTCCTCGTCCAGCGGAGGAAGCTCAAGAGATGGGGAAGTATGCTGACCAACAACCTTTTTAAGGCATGAGACATGAAATACATTGTGGATTTTGCTTCCAGCAGGCAGCTCCAACTCATACGCGACTTCACCTACCCTCCTTTTGATCTGATATGGACCATAAAATCGAGGTTTGAGCTTTTCCGCCCCACTCCGTTTCAATGTTGATTGCCTGTATGGCTGAAGTCGCAAGAATACCATGTCCCCAACTTCAAACACCCTCTCAATCCTATGCCTGTCAGCGTAAAGCTTCTGCTGATTTTGAGCTCGGAGTAGATTTTCCTTGAGTGCCCTGAGAATATCTTGGCTATCCTGCAGCCATTCCTTTGCCTTGGGTACTCTACTATCATCAAATGCTAGGTCTATAAAAGACATAGCATCATATCCATATAGAGCTCTGAAAGGAGACATACCTATTGACATATGGTATGTTGTGTTGTAGCAATGTTCCCCCAAGTGTAACCATCGTAACCATGCCTTTTGTTGCCCTGACACATAATTGCGCAAATATCCTTCAATCCATTTGTTGACAATCTCGGTCTGCCCATCGGATTGAGGGTGATAGCTCGTACTAGGGGATAGCTCAGTTCCTGCCAGCCTGAATAGTTCTTGCCAAAAAATGCTGAGAAACCTGCTGTCCCGATCACTCACAATATTCCTTGGGAGTCCATGTAAACGGAATATCTCCTTGAAAAATAATTCTGCTACCTGAGGTGCCTTAAACTCAGTGGAAATAGCAAAGAAATGTGCATATTTCGTTAATCTGTCAACAACAACATAGATGCAATCTTTATTCTGAACTCGTGGCATCCCTGTAATAAAATCCATGGATATACTTTCCCATTTCTGTTCGAGAATGGGTAATGGCTGTAATAACCCTGCTGGTAATGTCTGCTCAGACTTGTTCTGTTGACAAGTCAAACACTCCCGAACATACTGCAAAACATCACTTTTGAGGCCCTTCCACGAGAATCTTTCTCGAACCTGTCTATATGTTTTGAAGAATCCCGGATGTCCTGCCAAAGGAGTATCATGTATAGCCTGCAAGATCTTACTCTTCATTTTAGATTCTGGCACCAAGAATATCCTTCTCTTGTAGAAAATCAAATCATCAATCACCTGGTATCTGTCGTCCTGTATATTTCCATCCATGATATCGCACGCAAGGGTGTTCTTGGAATATTCAACCAACAATTGAGATTTCCAATCAGCTGAAATCTCTGACAAAGAACAGAGGGCTGGTTTCCTGGATAAAGCATCAGCTACCACATTCTTTTTGCCCTTAACATATTCAATATCAAAATCGTAAGCTTGAATTTTGCTTACCCACTTCTGCTGACGCTCATTCAAATCTTTTTGTTCAAGGAAATACTTCAAACTATTGTGGTCCGTTTTAACCACAAATTTCCCGCCAACGAGATATTGTCTGAACTTTGTCAATGCGTGCATAATAGCGAGCATTTCCTTGTCATAAGTAGAATAAAGCCGCTCCACATCTCTCAACTTCCGACTCTCAAATGCTATAGGATGCCTGTTTTGCATGAGTACCGCACCAATTCCCTGTCCTGATGCATCGCACTCCAATACAAACGGTTGAGTGAAATCTGGTAGAGCCAAAACTGGACAAGAGCTCATCACCTGCTTAAGCTGATCAAATGTAGTCTGTGCCTTGTCTGACCATTTGAAAGCCCCTTTCTTTGTGAGGTCTGTAAGAGATGCAGCTAACTGAGAAAAACCCTTAACAAACCTCCTGTAATAACTGCATAGACCAAGGAAACCACGCAGATCGGATATATTCTTCGGGGGTGGCCAATCCAAAATTGCCTGTATTTTCTCCTGATGAACATTCACACCACTAGCGCCAATGACATGCCCCAAATATAATATTTCTGTCATTCCAAATTCACATTTAGATGCCTTTGCAAACAATGATTGGGCCTCCATAATACCTAAGATCTCATCTAAATGTTGAAGGTGCTCCTCCCAAGTTTTGCTGTAAATTAAAATATCATCAAAAAAAACCAATACTGATTTCCGCAACTGTTTCCTGAAAACATGATTCATACAAGATTGGAAAGTTGCAGGAGCATTTGTCAGACCGAAAGGCATTACCAAGAATTCATAGTGGCCATAATGGCATCTGAATGCAGTTTTATGAACATCCTCATCACGGACCCGAATCTGGTGATATCCCGAACGCAGATCAATCTTAGAAAAATAGACTGCTCCATGTAGTTCATCCAACAACTCATCAATTCTTGGTATAGGATATCTATTCTTAATTGTTTTTTTGTTCAGCGCACGATAATCAATGCACATACGCATTGTGCCATCCTTTTTCTTCACGAGCACCACTGATGAAGCGAATGGGCTGGAGCTAGGCCTGATGTGCCCCATATCAAGCAACTCTTTGATCGTTTTCTCAATTTCATCTTTGAAGCGCTTTGGGTGTCGATATGGCGTGGTAATCACAGGTTTGGCACCCTCTTCCAACTCTATCACATGCTCGAAACCACGATCCGGTGGTCTACCAGGAGGGAGATCTCCAAACACCAAACTATGCTTGTCTAAAACGGTCTGCACATCTACTGGATAAACTCTATCTTTCCCGGTGGCAGAGTTAGAAGATAGAAAGCATTGGGCTGCCCATGCAACCTCACCATGTCTGAATAAAGCTTCCATACACTTGGCTGAAACTATCTTAGGAGCTCCATCCGATAATGCTCTCAACACCACATTCTTGCCTCCTGCTGTGAACTCTAACTCCATCTTCTGAAAATCCTGACTGTATCTACCTAGAGAGCTTAGCCATTAGACTCCCAATACTATATCAATATCTCCAATTCCGACTACATAAAAATCGTCTGTGACTGTATAATCTCCTATTTGAATGCTCAATTGTGGGACCTTGGTAGTGCAATTCATCTTAAAGCCATCTGCTACTGTGACGTTGAACCCAGCAAAGTCCTCCACCTGTAATCTCCTTTTGGGCACATATCCCTCATCGATAAAATTATGTGTAGCTCCACTGTCAATCAGACAAGTTACCCGTTGTCCATTAATAACTCCTCTAACTCGGAATGGATGATACTTAGGCACACCAGATAAAGAAGCAAAACCACCTTGAGTCTCCACTTCCTGGGAATTGTTATGTTCTTCCTGCTGCTCGTGTTCACTTTCCGAACTGTCATCAATGGTTTCCACATCAGAAGTGACTTCTATATAATGTACCTTGCCTTTTCCTAGGCATCGGTGATTACGGTCCCATGGCTCCTTGCAAGTGAAGCATAGCTGTTTTCTGCGTAATTCATTTCTACTTTCAAAATCAAGCTTAGGAGGATTTGGCTTGGGCTGATTGAAAGTTTTAGTGAATGGCTTGTTATTTTTGTAAGTTTTTTTCGACGGTTGTGAACTGGAATGAGAAGTCTCAAGATCCAAAGCCATTTGAATAGCATCCTGCAAGGTCCTTGGCTTGAAAGCCTTCACCAACCCTCTCAAACTGTAATGTAGTCCCTCTGTAAATAATACTACCACCCGTCTTTCTGATATATCTGGAACCATAACTGCCACCTGCTGAAACTCATTGACGTAGCTATCAACATCACCACGCTGTTTGATCAAAGCCAACTCCCTGAAATATGCCTCTTCATCTTTCCTGTCAAAACGAGCAATTAATTTGCTGCTAAACTCCTCATACGATTGGATTAAAGCATGATTCTGCGTCACCAATCCATGATGCCACCAGTCATATGCTGCTCCTTCCAAATGTAATGTTGCAAATTTAATTGCTTCTGGTTCCCGCATTGGTTTTAAATTCAAGAAAGTATCCAATTTGTGGATCCAAGAACGGGCTGTAGTTTTACTGCTTCCATCAAAATTAGGCAACGTAAGTTTACCTAAAGCATGCTGGTAATCCCTATGGGGTCCTTGAGGTCTGTATTCCTGTTGCGTTCTCCTTCTATCCCTACGTTGATTCATATATTGATTCAATGTAATCTCCTGTCTGATAGCATGCGGAAGAGTGTGATATTCATCGTAAACTACTGTCACCTCATTAACCAAAGGCTGCTCCACTTCCGCTTGTACTTCTTCCTCCTCATTCCTAGGGATAAATGTGGGCTGAAAGGGCCTACTCGATCCTCCTGAATTAGCTCCCCTAGGTTCATGGTTTCCAACATTGCTGCCATTCCCTGTATTCTGACCCACTCTCAATGTATTCATATCCTGAGACATCCGTCCGATAGCATCTATCAACTGCTGCTGGGACTGCATAAAATGCTGCATCATTTGCTGCTGGCCACGGGCTAAATCGTTCAGAATATTCTGAACACTCTCATTACCACTCCTGTTTCCCCTGTTATGTGAACCTTCTTGATCTGAATCACCCATTGCTTCAATTTCTGGTAGGTTACCAGGGAGTTGTCGAGCTGCAAGCACTGCAGAAAAAGTGTCTTCTTCTGGATAGGGGTCGGCTACCTGAAATTGCCTCCGTCTCTGTTCTCTTTCAAAATATCTTCGGGCCCTGTCACTAGTGCTCATGAACCCTCAGGCTGGCAGAATTGGTGGCTCTGATACCACTGTGATGTTCCCTTCCTAAGGATCACTGATAAGTAATTTATGGTAACTTATTTTTGTTACCAGTCAAGTCCCGTTCATAGAAAATTCCTTGTAGATTCAAATGTTGAAGTTGCATTCATGTAATTTCTCAGCTTAAGAGACATAATGAATTGAGCAGCACATCCACAGATTTCCAGTTTCCAGATATAACAGGCTATACGTTTCCAGATTTAGCAGGAAATACTTAATTTAATCTAGTCTGACCCACTACAGGAGGCCACAAATTATAGAAGCTAATTTATAGATGCAGAGGATTGAGACTTAAATCACTAATCATTATTTTCTCAATATGCATTTTTGCGACCAACACTGATAACTGTAGTTTTAGGATTCCATGTACATACCCGTAGTTAGAAGCCAGGGAACAACTCGACAGCAATAGAAATAAACGCCCAATTCCAATGACGCTATACCCAGCACAAATACCTCTGTTCCGCTTATGTTTGTTGCCGGCTAAATACCCGATATCGGGTTCAGAAGAAATTCGCGATAAGGTTTTTCTGCCGCCAGAAATAACAGACGCGCACTTTACTGCCACGATTAATATTCATCTCCATGCCTGGAACTGGATTTCGTGGCTGTGAGGATTGATATTCATTTGTAAATGCAAATACGCGACCCGGCACTGAATATACCGCCCGAACTTGATAACGTGATTCAGAGTGTATTGCGTCTGTGAATGCTCGCCAAATTACTCTTCATTGATAGCAAGACAATCATAGAAAATACCTGATTCATTGTGTAACAAAAACGCCGCCACAGCTATTGATTTTCGTGCTTCTATTTACAGAAATTCACAACAGTGGTTTCTAAATCTCTTCACACGACCATGCCTGGGTTTCCGTCCATTCATGGCACAAACAACTTGAGAGGCTACGTTCTCAAATTGCCAAAACAAAACCAGCTTTCATTCTCTTCTGTGATACCCAGAGAAATGCTTCGATACCCCTATATTCTTCGCCACCTTCTGTTGAAATAACAGATTTATTTAAAATCGAGACTTTATAAAATGGGCAAGTATTTATTAGAAATCTTTTATAAAGTCCCTAACATTAATTAATTAAATAATCCAAAGTCATATATATAAATAAATAAAACAATGGATATTTAATTAATTAATTCGCAATTTGCTTTTTAGAGCTTCAGAAGGGACGGGGACATCACAGGTTAGTGGTGAGATAGAGTGGAAAGGGCCCTTGGGGGTAAATTTTCTAGTTATTCCCTTGAGCTTGTGGACTATTGCAGCATTTTGGTCATATATACAGTCCAATTTCTAGTGATATTCACACTCTAGTGTTGACTAAGGCACATCGTGCACCTTATACAATTCATCCTAATGTGAAGATGACGTACGCAAATATTCGGCAACTGTATCATTGAGTGAGATCAAGATGTAACATTGCTGATTTTGTTGCTCGTTTGCCTTGAGTGGTAGAGAGTGAAGGCAAAGTACCAACATCTCATAGGATTTATGCATTTGCATGACATTCCTGAGTGAAAGTGGGATACTATATCCATATGTTTTATAATTGGTTTCCTATGTCATTCTTTCATCATGATGGTACCATGGTAATAGTTAACAAGACCAAAGTTGCTGTAATAACCCTTACCCCCTTGGAACAAGAATTTAATGATTTGTTTCGATTGGTTTGACAATGCAAGCATTTGTCAACCAATATCCTATCACTGAGCTTATACTTGATTTCCAGAATTCCAATAGCATGAATGAACTAATACAAAATCAGAATGTCCAACTCTTCCAGAATTACAAATATCTTGAAAACATCACTATTAATTCCACATTTTCAGAATATAATATTATCCGTCTCAGATGTTCATGACAATTTCAGAATTCATTGTATAAGGTACTCTCATCCAAAACTGAGATATTGATATATAAATCTTGAAGTTCTTATAATCAGCAACTAAGACTGTAGTTATCTCATAATCTGCACAAAGATTACTAAATTACAATCATAATTTTTCTGACCTGGAAAGTCTCGCCTTACTCCCTCTGCTCAATATGGATGGCTTATAATTTTATATGCAGTGTATCATATATTATATCTTGGGCTGTATCTCCTAATTGTTGTGCAGACCCGAACTAATAAAGGAAGATGTTGGAGTAAGATATGAATCTTCAAGGAAAGGTGACACCTTGTGTTGTAGCGGTTGCTTTCAAATGAATCTGATTAAGCCTTCCCGAATATCAAACCTCACTACCAAACAGCTCCCAAATTCATCGACCAATATTGATTATACTACGATCAATTACCACAATTTGTCTCTTAGAATGTCTGGCTCAATTACCTTTGGTACTGGTGGCTACCAAGTGTTAGTTTTATGATCAGATTTAATGCACAGAAAATTAATTCAAAATCAGACACAATAACACGGCAGATACCCTAGGAAAACCCTCCTCTTGAGGGAGAAAAACCCAGCAACAAATATAACTCTTATATATATGAGCAATGGCAACAAGTATCTTTACAATGAGGCCACACACAAGGCCAATAAACAGCACCAGCAATGGCTATAGCACACACTAATAGTATGCCCTTCAATCTGCACTTGAATAGACTCACAATCTGCTCCTATATGAATTCACACTACTCTTCTTGAAGAACTCGCACTTAATGGAGAAGGAGATCGAACTTTTCTTGATACACAAATGAGAGAAAGTGACCTTCTATATATACATGTTGCTTAGAAGGGTCACACCTTTTCAAGGACAAGGTCGGCCACCATAAAAATAATTACAAATAATAAATAATAATTACAAAGGAGGTCGGCCATCTTAGAAATATGCTGCCATTAAATAATCACAAATAAATAAGGAAGTATGAAGCCCGAAGCTGCAATAACATCAACACTCCCTCTCAGCTAGGGAGGAATACTTCCTACTGCACAAGACACATTACCTCATCATGATGCCAACCACAATGGCTACAACCATATGTGGAAAAGAAACGATATCACCTCATCGTGATATCAGATATCACCTCATCGTGATATCAACCATAATGGCTACAACCATGTATAGTATGTACAAGTGTTCATCACTTGCGTGATGTTGTCACCTCAACATGACTTTCACCATGGCTCTCCCAGAGGGTGAAAACACAAGTACAAGAGGAATCATCACAGACTCTCTCACGTGATGTTGTCATGGAGTCACACACATGACATCCACCATGGCTCTCCCAGAGGGTGGAATCAAGAGATTTCACCTCAAACTTCTCTTACAGAGAAGAACTCATTAATGGGATTTCACCTTGAACTTCTCTCACAGAGAAGAACTCATTAATCAAGGGATTTCACCTTGAACTTCTCTCACAAAGAACTCATTAATAGGATTTCACCTCGAACTTCTGTCACAGAGAAAAACTCATTAATCAAGGGATTTCACCTCGAACTTCTCTCACAAAGAACTCATTAATCAAGGGATTTCACCTCGAACTTCTCTCACAAAGAATAACTCATTAATCAAGGGATTTCACCTCGAACTTCTCTCACAGAGAATAACTCATTAAAGAGGATCATTGACACCAAGACTCCTTCTCACTTAAGGTTGTATTCTCCACCATACCAAGCTTATCTCGAAAGTACACAAACTTTATCTTGGAGAGAGGCTTGGTGAGAATGTCTGTCGTCTACTCATCAGTGCTGATATACCTCAACTGAAATGCTTTCCTCAATAACATGTTTAGTTCTATCATGAAACACTGTATTGACAGAAGGCTCCAAATAGCTTAATTGACACAATGGATGATAGTCGGCTCTAACAATTGTCCAACCAATCCTGCAAGGAGCTTTTGAAGGCACATTGCTTCTCAAACTGCCACACATGCTGCAATGTACATGACCTTTGCGGTACTCAGTGCCACTAAAGACTGCTTCCTGCTACATCAGGAGATCATCACAAAACCCAAATTGAAGCAATATCCAGAGGTGCTCTTCCGATTAGTGACACACCCTGCCCAATCAAAATCAGTATAGCCATGCAACTCCAGATCCACACCTACAAAATATCTCAACCCATATCCAATTGTGCCACACAAGTATCTTAGGATATGCTTCGCTGCAACTAGAAGTATTTTCCTTGGTTCACACATGAACTTGACAAAATGCACTTACTACAATCTGGTCTAGTATAGATACATCAACAATCCAATCAACTGATTGTACATAGTAGGATCCACCAGATCTGAACTAGCTGCAGCCTCCTTAAGCTTCTGAAAATAGGTTTCCATAAACCAACATAAAGAGCCAAGATCAACTAGATTACCATCTTCTTCAAGTTCAATAGGCTCCCTCTGAATCTTCAAGCACTTGCATCAACCTTCTAACCTCTTCGTCCAAGATTTCCTGCAACACTTGCCTCAGTGCACACCTCTGGTATAATAGAGAGTTCAGGGTAGACCTCCTCGACCTAATAGTAGATTACTCTATTCTGAATAGGTTTGCGGAGTTACCAATATCAAATCCAGATGTCTGTCTTGTGCAATTCTACTCTCAGCAATTGAAGAGGTCTTTCAAGGATTTAACACTTGGCCTTGCAACACTGCAACCTTCACTTCTTCTGAGTGAGTCACAGAACTCCCTCTTGATCCCTGCTTCAAAGATTGCAAAGAGGACTTCTGGAAGTGAACTCCCTCTAGCCACCAACTCAATCTCATGGCTACAAGTTGTGACTTCACACTTGATCATTTCTTTGGTGGGGCATGACTTTCTCACAAGATGCCTCAAGCTTTTCATCACTAAGCAATCTCTCATCACCTTCTTGCTCCTAGAAATGTCCTGAAAGCATTTTAGAGAGAGATTACTAACAGTTTATAATTATCCAAAGAAATATCAAGGTTGGAATCATACAAGGTTTACTATTTCAAGTTATAGCATGAATACATAAGAATTTATGAACAATATTAAAACATGAATAAATAAATCAACATAAAAGAGAAATATATCAAAAAAATCAGAATGAAGGGATAAGGAAACTTATCTTTATTGAATTTTGATATAACTCTTTCTTCCATCTTTTACTCCTCTCGAGAGTGCCAAACTCGGCACAACAAAAAAAAAATCTGCACAACTACAGATTTCTTGAATGCAATATGCAGTTAGCATGTAGAACCAACTCTCTCAAGAGTTCAAGGCTCTATCATAGTTCATGCATTAGAGAATGATACCATTGAAATTACAATTCTCTTTTTATTTTAGAGTCACACTCATAAATCTTCACAAACAGCATGCAATAAATGAAATCTTCAAAAAATCTTATGCTAGTGAACACAATTCAAGAGAAACCACTATCTCTCTTACTAATTACAAGATCCAACTAAATGAAGTAACTGAAATTCAGCCTAGAAAGGTGATTTCAAACAAAACAAAGAATACTTATCTCTTTAATATTCTAATGGATGTAATTACTGAACACAGTATGTTGCTCTTGCACTCAGATCAATCCACAACCTTCACGACTTGAACACAGGCCCATCAAAAAATGTTTGAAGCTTTACTCTTAGAGCTTTTGCACAACATAAGTGACAAACAATTAAATCCTGCCCAGCTCGTTTCAATTCTCCAAGACTCTAGCAGCAAGAAATTCAATCATAATCTTTGATAATATTATCGCTTGTTTCATATAACCACGAATAACATTCTTCCTGAGAAAACAATCTTGTTGCACAACTTCATAGAGGATTGCAGGCTAAGATCGAAGCCTCCAAAGATAGCTACGTGGAAGTAATAGTAGCTTGTTTTCCGAAAGAAGTAATGTTG
>VDFB02019130.1:31681-143660 GCA_007258455.2 Sequoia sempervirens | reverse complement strand
AATTGGCTTTCAAATTACATGCAATTTATTTAATTTTTTTAATTTTCTAATACTCTAATTTAACTTATTTAAATATAATATAATTTATGCACTTACTAATTTAATCTAATTAATTAATTTATTTAATTAAATAGTTAAATCTTTTTAAAGATCAACCATTTAACTAATTAAACTAACTAATGTATTAAATTATTAAATAAATAAATTTCAATCATATTTAAATATTTATTAATAACAATAAATAAAACACAATGATTAACATTAAAAATAACCAACATTTACCTTTTCAAAAACGATTTAACCAACAAAAACACTTTACAACCTACAACTCAAAACTGAAAACTGACATTGTACTAAGACTAGGGTTAAAGACCGGACTAGGATTAACCTAACTACTATCTCCCGATCAACAATTCCGTTGAGTCTTGACACGCTCAGACCTGATTACACAGGTGGAGTCGGTGTCCATGTACCTGCAAATCCTGCAACCGAGAAAACAATGTACATACATATATATATATAAAAGCATTAAAACAGACACACCGTGCGGAGAAAATCACAGATATCGCAGGGCACTCGCAAGCGAGTGATGCGATTATGTTCTCCACACCAATACACTCACAGAAAACTGACTCAATAAATATTGTTAGTCCATCATAAGCATGTGCATAGCAATATCAACTGAAAATGAACATCTACACTTAATCATATCATGTCTGAAAACAATAATAAACATCACACAGAGTATCATCATGTCACAGAATAATCCATCATCGCTCAAAATCAGCGATCCAAGTATCCAACAAAACAACAAAGTCTAACAGTATGAGAAAGTATCAACGGAAAACATAGCATAAACGGAGGGGTACTACATCGAGAAAGTATCAACGGAAAACATAGCATAAACGGAGGGGTACTACACTAAGAGTCTATTCTTAAGAGTATTTGGTGACATAACAGTAGGGAAAGGGTACAAGGTGCCCTCTTCAAAAAAGTACAATTCTGGTTGTGAGTGCAATTGGAATTTTGTTGACGTCATTCACACAAAGAAGTACAATAGGTTGACTCAACAATGCCTCAATGACCTAGTTTTTGTGCAATACAACCTTTAGCTTTGTATAAAAAAGTTGGAGGACAAATCATAGGAGCTTATTGATTTGGATGAGATTGATCCCTATAGTGATTGGACTGCACAAGATGAGGAGCCCTCCTTGTTTACAAAGGATGAGATGGTTGATTTTGAGAGGCAAGCTATTGAGGATGTGGCCACAGCAAGAGATATTGGATCGTCATTGGATAACATTGATGTGATAAAGGTGTCATTTCCATCTAGTAGTAGGGCGGAGCCATAGGTGGAACCTTCTAGGCCGAGTGCAAGGACTAGACCCTTCACCACCTCCCCACCCCCAATTTCTCACTAGAACGGGCAAGAGAAAATTGTAAAATCTTGTAATTTATAACTTGCTTCGATATGCAATTCATGATGATGATTTTCAAAGACAATTATCATAAATTCATAATAGTTATTAGCTAGCTATTGTATCCACATAATGATGCAAGTTTATACTTTATTTGTATTCTAATCTAATAGAAAACACTTCCTCAATATTTTATAGACTCATTTGATACATTTTGTAGCTAAATTTTGCATTAAATTGTGTTTTTTTTAAAGAAATTTATGTACCTTTTTTGAGTTGCCAAGTCAGAAACTTTTAGTCTATCTAGTCCTAGTATACAAACTATGATTAACCCCCAAAACAACAAAACCAACTAGGCCTAGACCAAAAGGATTTGGAAAAACATTTTGAACAATTGAAATATTGCCTTGTATCCACCCATCAACATCAAAGGAGAAATTGTCTGCACTAACACTCAATTGGGAGCCTTGATTAACAAGAACACTTATATCTCCCTCAACAAATTTCTTTATATCTTATTTTTATGAGCCTAGGAGTTGGCAAAGTAGCCTCCAACTAAAACACTAATACACTACAAATAGGTGTATAGAATCAAATGTAAGGATGATGGTTCTTTAGACAAGTACAAAGCTTCTCTTGCTGCAAAAGGCTATTCCCAATCAGAGGGGATAGACTATGAACAAACTTTTTCTCCCACTACAAAGATAGTCACATTTTGTTTTCTTCTCTCCATAGCAACCCAATTCGGTCGGAAGGTGTTGTGGAAATTTGAAGAGCACCTTCTTAATTGGCCAAGGAGGTCTACATGGTATAGTGTGAAGGATTTCAAGTACCTAGCAATGATCATCTGGTATGTAGGCTTCTTAAGTCTTTGTATATGCTTAAGCTGGCTCCACAAATTTAGTACATAAAAATTGATCAACATCTTCAAGCTTATGGATTCTAAAGAAGACTTATTGACTTGAATCTTTATGTCAAAAGTGATGGTGATGATCTTGTGATCCTTGTTGTCTATGTTGAAATTGACATCACAAGTAGTAGGGCCACTGCACTACAATGAGAGAAATCTAATTTATATTTTAGTTTTAACATGATTGATCTAGGCCTCTAATAATATTTCCTAGGAGTAGAATTCTACCAACATGAAACTGTCATTTTGATGGCTCAGGTCATGGTAGAAAAATATTATGAAAGTAATCGACTTCACACAGCACCAAGTTTGATTCAACAGAAACTCAAAGAACATACATGAAAAGATTAAGGAAGGAGAAAATCCTCATGGGAAAGAAAGCCTCCTATCTCATTAAGAAAGCAACCGCCCCACAAAATTACAAGAAAGACAACATGCAAGTGTGAGAACACACCATATGGAAAATGTTTTCAACACAAACCTTCTTAAATAGAATAAAAGGCATGAGGAGGTACACTTCCTTAATGATACGTATGCGCACAAGTGTCCTATGTATGGGGAATGTGACACCTCATACTCACAAGGACTGTATGCATTTGAGTCACTCAAAATATTCCTTCTTATGAGGAATGTGACACCTCACACTCAGTGAAGGGTAAAGTATGTGTAGGAAAAATTTCCCATTTTTCTTGTGAGAATGACAAGCTTAAGAACTTAGGATTTACCCCAAATAAAGGTTATCCTCTAACACATCAACTATGCTACAAATTTTTTGAAAAGGTTTTACATCATAGAGATTGTAATCCTTCCATGACGCTATGGAAGTCAGGTCGAAGTTGTCATCCTATGATACTTCATCACTAGTTGATAAGTCACTCTATAGACAATTGATGAGCAATTTGATATATCTTGCATCCACACAACCAAATCTTTGTTTTACTGTTAATTATCTCTCTTTCTTTTTTGACACAACCAAAGTTCTTCACTAGAAGAAGCAAAACAAGCATTAAGATATGTCAAAGATGCTCTTGAAATGGGCATTCTCTATCAAAGGACAGATGATTTCTGGTTGGCAAGATATACAGATTTTCATTGGATCAATTTAGTTGACACCAAGGTTACCAAATACAACACCCAACCTCCGTAGAATGTGTATCCGCATACCCAATATGGATACAAGTATGATATAGCTCAAGTACCATGCTCGCCCATACCCAAAACGAGACCAAACTTGGAGCCATGTCGAATACATCTAGATTCGACAAACCAGTTAACTATGTTGTATCCAAGTGAACATTTTTAAAAATAAAAAATCTTAACCCTAAAATGTAAAACAAAAATTGCATGAATCTAATCACAAACAAATATAGGCTTTGATTCATTTTTTGTTTTCTGTGTTGGTTTTATTTTCACTTTTTGTAGCTTGTAGGTGTGAAAAATTCCAAATGGGTATATTTGAACAATACAGACTATGAATAGTTGTTTGTTATTGATGGGGGGAAGAGCAAAATAAGTTAGCCACAAGTAAAGGTCTCTTCTACAGTTTCATGGCCTCATCAACTAGTTCTACATGGTGTTTGACCAATTCCCGCAAACTCACACCAAGTCTTTTAACTTGCTTTAACTTAAAGCAATAACATTAAAAGTTAAGTCTATTTAAAGTTAAAAATATATTAATATTAACTTTAATTTTATTTATATATTATTTTTATTAGTAAATAATTTATAATTTTATTAACATTAATATGTGTAAAGTTTGTTATTTATTAACTTTATCATCAATTATCATCTATCATTAACATTAGTTTTATTTTTATATAGTATTTAAATTTAATAAGTTTAATATTTCATATTAATAAAATTATAATATTTAGATATAAAATAATAAAATTATATTTTAATATAATAATATATTTCTAATTTGTATATATATATAATGCTATCAAATAGATCATTAGATATACTAATATGGACACTATACATTTGTGAAAAATGGCGAGTGAAAATAAGTGCAGAGCAAAAGGTGAAAATAAATATAGAGCATAATGCAACAAAAAGGAGAACAAAGAAAGAAGCAGCGAATTTCGAATTGATGTAGAGTTTGTCATATGTGGCAATGCTACTAAATTAGAAAAGATCACCTTGATAGCAAGATTTTTGGGAATTAAAATGTCCATGCACAAGATTGGTGAATGGGTTTCGTCTCATTTGCTATTGGATCCAGTGTTGAATTTCCTACCTAAAGATTTCTTTATAGCCATTTTCGAATCAGAAGAACCAAGAAATAGCATTTTGAAGGAGGAATGGAGGCATAACAACATATATACAAAAATGGGTTCCCAACTTCAACTTGCTGTCCACTACACCAACCAAGGGTCTGATCTGACTCTGACTATACAACTTGCCTTATGAGTACTAGTCTGGTACCTTCTTGTCTAAGATCGAAGATGCTATTGGAAAAACTTTAGAGGTGGATCTATGCAATGGTGAAACTCTAATCTTCGCTTGGATCCAACTAATTGAGATCAAACAAATACCAAAATCAGTCAAACTTATTACAAATGTGGATTGCTGGACACGATAAGTTCAAATAAAGGCTTCAAAATTCTACTACCTAAAGTGCAAAAGAAGGAATCACTTTGAAGCTAATTGTCACCACTTCCCCACCAAACCCTAATGGCAATGGAGTCAAAAGCACAACAATAGTGAGGAATGAAGCGATAAGACAAAACATACCAAGGTCAATGAAATTGCGAGTTCCCACCAATCTCCTCCCATGCTACAACTAGCCAAAACCATGGAGGCTGAGAAAGAAATAAGTATTGGTAAAGATGGCGGTAAACAAAATACAGTTGAGAATGAAAAAGATGGCGGTAATCAGAATACCGATGAGGATGGAGAAGATGGTGGTAAGCGGATTATTGGAGAGTACAATACTGAAGCAAATAATCAGTGGTCGGATGAGGAAAGCTTTGAATATGATGAAACTAGTAATTGATCCAAGATGTATTAGTCAATCAGCCTTCAAATCCCTAAAATCTGGGTTAAAAGTTGAGAAGAAGAGAAGACGAAAAAAGGATAAGCAAAAACAAGAGGAGGTAGCATAGGGAAGGGCTTGTCTAGTATCAAAGAATATATGCTGAGGTCTAAGGGAGGAAACCCCTCCCTTAGCAAGCAATGAGGATTGCAACCTGGAATGTTAGGGGCTTAAACGCTCTTAACAAGTGGCACATGACTAAGTGCCATTTAGAAAACATGTTGATTGATGTGGTATTCTTACAAGAAATACAACTACACATTGTGGAGATAGAATTCTTTCTAAAGCATTGCAAGATGTGGAAAATCATCTTTTCAAAAGCCATTGGATCGATGCATGGTTTGGAAATCCTTTGGAGCCCTAACAAGGCACCAATCCGTCAATGCATGCAGGAAACCAACTGGATATTATGCTAGGTAAACCACGCTGATCTAGACTATTCATTTTATCTATTAAATATATATGGCCCGATTAAAACAAAGGAAAACAAGTTGTGGGACACTCTGTCCATTCAAATCATGGTGCATAAGGGTGAATAAATTATTTTGGGTGGTGATTTTAATGCCATCCTTAGCCTGGAAGACAAAAGTAGGGGACAATTAACTGAATCCACTGCACTCAAGAATTTTAGGAACTTTTTAGACTATTTGGGGTTGGGGGATGTTTCTCCCAACAATGGGAGGGGACAAATCGTCGTGTGGCCTTTTCCAACATAGCTAAGAGGCTGGAAAGATTTTTGATTCCCCTAATTGGTTGAACGCTTCCATCCTCGAAACAAGAATTCTTCCAATCTCAAGTTCAAATCACTATCCACTAGAACTACACATCAAAAAGGATTTGCACCCAACTAAATGTCCCTTTAAGTTTGAGCGTATGTGGTTCACAAGGGAAGATTTGGTGGATCTTATTGGCAATTGGTGGTGAGAGGCACTGGTTAAATCCGATACTAAGAGCTTCAAATTCATGTCCAAATTCCAAAACTTGAAAAGAAAGTTAAGGGAATGAAACAAAGTATCATTCAAAAAATATCTTTGAAGAGAAGTTGCACACAGAGATGGAACTTGCAGAGCTCAATGAAAATATTATTTGCAATGGGATGTTCCAAGCTAGCTTCCTAAAAGAAAAAACATTATTCATGGAGCACACTGAAGTTTTAACAAGGGAAGAAGAATACTAGAAAGCTAAAGCTAGGGAGTCATGGCTATTGGAGGGTGACCAAAACACAAAAAATTCATAGTCCAATGAAGGTTTGGAGGTTCCAAAATAGAATTGAATAGATCAACAATTTGGCCAAAATGGTTTTTTCAAAGAAGGTTGAGATTGAAGTTGTGGTGGTTAATTATTATAGGGACTGCCAGCCCAAAGTGATATAGCAAATCATTTTAAAATGGACGAAATTATTAACTACATCCCATCACTAATCTCAAATGTGGACAACGGGATGTTAATAGAACCATTCACAAAGGATGAGATAACTAATGCAACGTTCCAATTACACTCAGACAAGGCTTCGGGTCCGGATGGGTTTCCGACATTGTTCTATCATAAGTGTTGGAAATTCATAAGCAAATAAGTGTGGGAAATTGCAGAAGATTTTAGAGAAAAAGGTAAATTTGTGAAAGATATAAACAACATGACAATGACTTTAATCCCCAAAAAAGTAGAATGTTCATCATTTGCAGATTTTCGCCCAATATCATTATGCAATACAATATATAAAATTATATATAGCAAAGGCATTGGCGAACAGAATGAAAAAAGTTCTGAAGTAGATAATTTTGGAAGAACATTATGGCTTCACTCCTGGAAATGAAATCATGGAACAACAATTCTTGCTAATGAAATTATACACTTGATTGAAGGGTCAAAGCAGAAGAGTATGATGATTAAACAAGAAATTAGCAAAGCCTATGACCATGTTTCTTGGAGATTCATAATGAAGGTTTTGAAGAAATTCAGATCCTGTGATCAATGGCTTTGGTGGATATACCAATGCATCTCCGCCCTCCACTTCTCCATACTAGTCAACAGGTTGATGTGTGGCTTCTTTGAAAACTCATGTGGAATTCGACATGGAGATCAAAATTCCACATGGAGATCAACTTTCACCCTTCCTCTTTGTGATAATGGCAAAGGCTTTGGGGTGCTCGATAGGCTATAGACACTCCTTGGGGCAATGGCAAGGTGGGAAAGTGGCAAGACATTTGGATTCAATTACACATACAATTTGCTGACGACACAACCCTTTTCAGCCAATCCAATATGAGAGAAGCAAAAACAATAAAGGAAACTCTCGATCAATATGTAGCATTATCAGGACAACTAATAAACAAGGAGAAATCCAAGATTTTCTTCCCGAATACCAAGAGAGTAGGACATAAAAGAATTGTGGATTACTTGGGTTTCACAATAGAATCAGTTCCGACCAAGTACCTTGGTGCACTAGTGTTTAAGGGAGCTATGAAAACGCCTTTATGGATGGAAGTAATGGATAAATGCGACTCCAAAGTTGTAGCTTGGTGTGGTCAATGGATCACTCTAGCGGGATGAATCACAATGATTAAGGCGGTACTTGCAGGTACCCCCATTTATGTAATGTCCTACATGCAACTTACAAGAAAGACAACCTCAAGGTTAGAAGGAACAATGAAGATATTTCTATGGGAAGGCTCAAATGACATCCAATGCATCCCACTGGTCCACTGGGATATAGCACAATAAAATGTTTTTAACGGTGGAGCAGAAATCAGGAATCTATCAATGCAAAATACAACCTTTGGTGCTAAACTAGTACAAAAATTTATACCTCCCTGGATAAGTTGTGGTGCAAGGTGTTTCAAAGAAAATATCTAGATAGTGACGAACCTAGCAAGATCTTGACCACTATAGATACCCCTATGGGCTGACATGTTTGGAAGTTCTTATGGGAATGCCACCCATTAATAAAAGGGCATCTAACTTGGAAAATCAATAATGATAGAAAGGAAGACTTTTGGGGTGATTCATGCAATGGCCATAGGTCTCTTACTGATTCTTTGATCCTAAAAGAGAGTCAAGATAGGATGGCACGATATTATAGATCCAAGGTAGAAAATTACATAAAACACAAAAATGGAGTCCGTAGTTGGATAGACATCAAGGATATCCCAATAAGTATTGATGCAAAAACAGTGCTTGTGAAAGAGCTAGAGCAAGGAAAGATCATAATCAACTCTAAGGAGGATGAGATTATATGGTGCGGATCTAATTCTGGGAACTATACTACAAAGACTAGTTATTGGATTCAACAAAAACAACAAAATGTGGATGCCTAGTCAAGCACTTTATGCTGGAGGAATTATGTGTTGCCAAAGGTGGGGGCGTTTACATGGACGACTCTGTATAAGATAATTTTGATAGGTGACCAATTGCATATTGTTGGAATCTTTGGACTAAATCGCTGCCCACTTGTAAATGTAGGAAGAAATGACCAACCACCTACTTCTCAATTGCTCATTTGCCTCCAAGTGTTGGGACTAGCTTCAAAAGATAATTGATTGGCATGGGCCACGTTAGAACAACATCACGGATTTCTTTTGTGGGTGGCCTCGATTGAATCAAAACACCCTCTAGGTTGGGCTCTAGATTGCTTCCCCATCATTGACATTAGGATCTTTGGAAGGAACAAAGTACAACATTCAATGATGAGGAGTGCACAAGCGAACAAATCATTCAAAAAATTAAGCTAAGTATCTTAGAGCTTTTAAATTCAAGAACCAAAGAAGGAAAGACATGTTTCCTTCACCAATTGGGACAATACTATAATGAAGCAATGGAAGGATTAAAACTTCCCTAGTTACACATCCTTGCCCAAGTAACTATCAAAAAAGCATCTAATTTGATATCCCCCAAGTGGTAGACTCAAACTCAATTTCAATAGGGCCTCCAAAGGAAATTCGAGGGCCTCTAGAGCTATTTGCATAATAAGAGATGAAACTGGATGACTAATATGGGCCCTCTCCAAAAAATTAAGGGTCTCCACCAACAATGAAGCTAAAATGGAGGCATTGGAAACCGGCTTATGGTTATGTCAAAAGAAAGGGATAAAATCAATTAACATTGAAGGGGACTCTTAGATTTGTATCAATACAATTAAGAAAAAGAAAGTAATGAGTTGGAGGCTACAATCATGGGTTGACAAGATTTGTTCGATTTTGGACTTGCTCGATGATTACTCTATCACACATGTCTATAGAGAGGCTAATTGGGCAGTTGATCTTTTGCCTAATGCAGGGGTCTACCAGGTTGATCACATTTTGATTTCCAATTCTATGACTCAATGGGATGGTTCGGATCAGCTACTGATGGACGATGGTACCTTAGTGGCAGAATGATGGACATCTAACTGATTTTGTGTGGCAAACATATGATATCTTGGGATTGAGCAGATGTAGATTATGGCGTTGCTTTGTGGGATTTGTTTGGATGTTACACCAACTGAGATATGATAACGTGCTACTCTCGAGATTCGATCAGCACTCAACTTCCCACCTTGGTGTACTACTCGACGAACACAAATTCCATTAAATACCTCTCAACTATCATCAGAAATGCAAAGATGGTGCAACATATGGTGATTGAATTTAACTGTAGGTACCCAGATGAAGGTGTCGAAGAGAAAATCAAATTTTGTTTAACATTGAGAAAGATGGGGTGGTGAGAGGCATTTCCTCATGCTCCTAAGGATACCAAGCAGATGATGTAGTTCTATATGGCTTTGCTCATAGAGTGGAAGCAACTATGTAATCATTTTTTTTTTAAATTTAATGCAAAGGGAGCTACCCCATTGGTAGCAACTCATCTATTAAAAGAAAAAAGAATAATGCTATCAAGCAGTATCCATATTAGAGGCCTTGAAAAATAGCCATATCCATATCAGACAACATAATCGTATTTGTGTCCATGTAACTTTGGTTGGCACTTAAAGATCAATTATTGGTTACATTTTCTTATTGGACTTAGGCATTATTTCATGGTAGAGTAAGCTTCAACACATTGTGGCTTTATCTTCCACCAAAGCTGAGTACAAAACAATTGCTAGTCCTAGATGCAAACCAATATGGTTATGTCAAGTTTTGAGGGGTCTACAACTTCATATTACACAAAATCCACTTTTCTATAACAAACAAAGAATTCTAAAGTTAGTGAAGAACCCAATTTATCATGTGCACCCCAAACACATTGAGGTTTGCCATCACTACATTTGGAAATTGGTTAACACTAATTATATTTCTCTCCACTACTATGCATCTTAGGAGTAGTTTGTTTATCCAATGACTAAACCTTTTGGTTCTATTCTTTTGTCGAATTTCAAGGAAAAATTGGAATTGTATTTGGTTTAGTCATTATGAGGCTATTAAATATAACATAATGTTAAACTAAACTTTGTACACATAGGTATTTATCGCTTATGTAAATAATGTAATAACACCACATTAGTTATGTCTAAAGGTGACTTACAAAATGTAAGTTATAACCACCAATGTAACTTTCCCTATACAAACAATGAATACAAGCATACACACATTTAAATGTGTGCCACACAATTCTCTTAATCTTAATGCATTCATTCTTCTAACATTTGAAATATACTTGGGCATTAATGGGAAATTTTACAATAAGTCAACCATGGAGGATAACTAAATTTATGTTTGAATAAAGCAAAGTTAGGCTCTATTTGGTAAAGGCTATCTCATGGTTATGTTTGTGTAGAATCTCTATTAGTTTTTTGTTAGTATTTGTCTATTAGGAGGTTTGGTAGGTAGACTTAACCTATGTAACAAGGTTCGAGTTTGTGTTCATGTTCAGCAACAATATAATTCAAATGAAGTTAGGCAAGGGGAAAAAGTCGGAAAAAAAACTCATAATTAAATTTGCCTTATATAAATTTGTTTTTTTTTATATATAAGAAATATATCTACAAAATTATCAAAATAGTTTAACATTGCTAAATAGCTAAGTTCATGCATTTTTTATTTTCCTCGAGTACATGTTTGGTATGGTACGGGTTCATATATATATGTATATATTTCATATGTTAGAAATGAAGGCAACCACAACAATATGGAAAAAAAAAATTTTCCTCGGTAATAGATACTTTTTATTATTATTATTTAATGTGAAAGTACATCAGGATTTTTCTGGCCCTAGCCAAAAAGGGTTACAAACGGTGAATCACCACCCAATACAAAGAAGCTCTACAGAAACCAAAGACACACTTAACACCACAAGACCCTGACAAGAGACCTATTAGCAGGTCAAAAGTTTTGAAGCACAACTTGGTCTTCCCTTGGTTTGAGACCGGAGGACCATAGCGAAAGTTTCCTTCTTTAACTTCTTTTCTTTCTTCCCCTTGACAACTTGCCAACCATCCTCCACCCTTGCAGCCTCCTTCTGCCATTCCAATGATTTGTCTTGGGGATTCATTACTCCACCCAAACTCCACTTTGTTTGCTAGCTCTGGCCTTCAACTTTCCGCTTCTCGGTTTCTTTCTCTCGCGGCCTCATTACACCTTTTTTCTCCCGACACTCTGGTGTGCTACCCCATTTTTGAAATTCAATTCCTTTTCACATCCGTTGAGGACAGCATCATCACTGTCCATACCCCCTTCCTATGTCAGGACACTACTAGCTTGTTGTTGTTCCTCCCGACTACTATCATTCACCAGAGCCTTCCCTACCTGTTCCAGAGTCTCAAGTACCTGGACCACTTCTTCTCTGCCTATAACCTGAGCTCTCACTAGCTTCTCCTCCTTTTTCTCCATTGTATAGTACTGAGGGGCAACGTCTTTCCACCAAGAAGCAAATTTATGGGTTATGTGCTTAGCACACTGAGCAGCCATGTGTCCAGTTTGAAAACAAATCCTGCACCTAAAGGGTATCCCCTCATAATCCAGGGGCTGCACCCAACAAACTTTCAAGTTTTTATCCGGATCTCCTCCGGAAGCTCCTTAGATACATCCAGCTCCACTAAAATCCGAGCAAAAGTTGAATGCAGAAGATTTGAGGATCCCTCATCCACCATTAAAAAGCTTCCTACAGAGTTCCCTACAGCCTCCAAATAGGAATCGAAACAATACTGTAAGGGGAGGTTAAGAAGTCTCACCCAAAGAGGAACCCTCTCAAAAACTTCAGTGGTTGGGTTAAAAGCCGGATGCCATGGCTTTAACATTAGTGTATATTTTCCTTCCCAATCCTAGTAATAGTCACAAAGGATCTTGTTTCTATCCTGCTCCTGTTCAAAGACAACAATGAAAAAACCTTTAGCCATGGAATAGATTTGAACATACCCTTCCAATACATGTTCCCATTGGTCAGAAATCCATTTGTTGAGCTCATTCAAGCTTGGAAAAAATCCCCTGAATCTCCCAATCAGACCCAACCCAGAAAAAACTTTTTCATTGTATGTCACTTCTTGTTCAATCTCAGCATCTAAATCTATGGTGATTGATTTAGATGAAGGAGATAACAAAACAACCCCTCCTCCCCTTTCTGTCGACGGCTTGGGTGGGCTCTTCGGTATCTGAGAGTTTCCACTGTGCACAGAAGGCTTGAGCCCTTTACTTAATCCATCTTCCCTAGTGCAAAAATCATAGGGTTTCCCTTTATCCTGGTCGCGTTGCGCATGGGGGTCACTGTCGTTCACACTTATCCCACCACCATTTTGGCAGGTTTTCTTCAGAGCGCCCTCTGCATGGTTTCCCTGGCCAGCCTTCTCCTTGTTGCAACAACCTTTACTCCACAGGCCGCCAATCACTCCTTGAAGCTTCCTTCTAAAATGGTTCCACCTAGGCGAAACCCTAGTTGCTGCAAACAGCAGTATGTGACCGTTATGTAAAGTGCCTTGCCAAATCTGATGTAAAAGACCTGATTTTTTGTCTTAGACAAATTGACAAACACTTTGCTTGCAACCTTGTACTTGCTGATTCTGTGCTTCAGTTTGTTTTGTCTTTGATTTGTCTTGATGCAATGATGTATAAATGCTTGCAAATAACTTCTAAGATGTCTAATCAAATATCTAAAATGAAAGTGCAACTCTTTTTGTATTTTCAGATGCAAATACATGAGATTCTAATGTAAAATGCACACCTATAGCCGAGAGACATTTTCACAAACACTTGGCAAGAAAACTAATTCAATGAAATGCATTTACACATGAGAGACATTTTGTCAAATAGATTGCAGCTAAACTCCTTATATCTCCAACATTACATTGTAAATCATGAAGAGTTTACAAGCTGATAATAGAATGTAAATCAGACCTTTATAACATGAATACTTCAACTATCCTTGTGACTGAAACTATAGTGCATATTGGCTGTGTATTCAACAGCATTACAATGTGATTTTCTTGACATAAAATTTCTGCAATACAATGCTCATATGCTGATTACATCAACCAAAGTTTCCTAGATGAGATTATCTATCTAAATGCAATGCAAACTGAATTAGATGAACCTGGATTATAATGGCAGCAGTCAATAAATTGTTCAATTCTCTTTGTTGTAGCTGTATTTGCCCTTCAAGATGGTGTGCCAGCCTTCCTTGAAGCAAGTCCACCCCTTATGAAATTTATTAGATTTTATTTCCCTTGCTTTTCAAAGATCGTCCCCTCCCTAGGAGCGCCCAGCTTGATATGGAGTTGCAGATTTTTCCAACCAGCAAATGAGGAGTTTGAACACTCAAGCAAGCCGTCCTTTTTCCAAGCAAAATCGACCTCTTAAGGACTGAAATTCTTCAACATAAACTTCCACTCTTCCCCTTGAATCAATTTCTTCAAAATCTGAAAATAAGATGCTCCAATTCGATTTTCTCCAATGATGCAAAATTTGGCCAAGGCCACAAAATTTTGGGCACAAGTGGAAAGACTGAAATATCTTTCCCAACTCCAGCTAGGATTGGTGTCTCACAACCGAAATTGGAAATCTAGAGTCTTCAACACTCTAACAAACTAAGCACTTAGCTTCAACTATTTACCACGTAGGTAATGAGAAATGTAAACCAAGTCAAGTGAGTTGAAATGCTTAGCCAACAGCCTCTTAAATAGATTTCTCAACAAGTCTCCAACAAGCTTCTAGAATAAAATATTATTTTATTCTCTTAAGTGGCTTTTTGATATTATTTTATTTTTAGTCACTTTATTATTAAATTAATTAAATATAAAATCACCTTATGATATTGTATTTTTAGGATAACTTTATAAATAATTAATTTAATATTTAATTTAATTAAACTAATCAAGTAGTCATCTTTATGAAATAACAATATTTGGACAACATAATTAATTAAATTAATCTACCTCCAAATCGGGGACATGACACGTTAGCATCCATCCACTCACCTACAATATGGAAATTTGATTTAACTTGCAAATGTGAAAACTAAACTATAGAATATCAATGGAAAAATAATTTTAACAAAGAAATTAACACAACTCAAGAGCCATACACATAACGCATGGATTTATGTGGAGAAAACCCTTTCAAATAAAAAACTCCACCAAGAAAAGAGGCCAAATCTGTATTATTCTTCAAAGAGATTACAATACATAGAACTTCCTCAATCTTGCATCCAATCTAGCAGCATCTATTTACTTGTAAAACATTTCATCATGTCTCCATCTCAAACCCCCCAATAGATAGACTCATGGGAGCACAAAATACCACCATAAAACATTACCATGAGTCAAAATAAGGTTCCAAACTACCATGATAAAAATCCATACAACCCTTACATGCTAAACATGGTCTCTTACATGATTTTATATCGTTGTTATAAAAAATCCCTATAAAATAGGAGATGCCCTTACATGCGTCATAGGTCATCAATAGCTTATGCAAAGATTCTCTTATGCACGTCATAACTTATTCTCACATTCAAAATGATCTCCCCTAATTTTAGCCCTTACAGTTGTTATAGAATTTGTCATACATCCTTAAAAATAGGCTTTCCATGTTAGACCACTAAATGGGCATCTTTTGACAACTAATAACTTATTTCTCAAGGCACTAACATGTGGCAAAAGTGTCAACTCAAAATCTCATGCCCCTTTTGACGGAGCACAAATATTTAATAATATAAATGTGAAATAATCATGGGAAAAGATAAAATAATAATAAATAAATAACTTAGAAATTGTCAAGGTTGAGATACCTTAATTCCCAATATCATATAATTTATTTTATATAATATACATATGTAATTTTAGTATTATATTTATATTTATTATTTTTAAATTTATTTATATATTTATATCAATTAAATAAATAATACATATAGAAATGAAAATAATATATTATATGAGAGTGCTATTTTTTCTGAATTTAATTGTGTGAATTTATTTGCATCAACGTTTCAGGTGATCCATCATCAAGATGAAAAAGAGAGTTGAATGATGGATCACATAGTGTGATCCAAAACATTGATGCAAATAAGTTCACACAATTAAATCCAAAAAAATAGCATGCTCATTAGTATGGACTGTGGAAATCTAATGTCTCTAATATATTATATATAAAATCATATTAAAAATATATAAAAACATAATATAAAGAAATAATATTAAATCAATATAAAAACATAATATAAATAAATAATATTAAAAATTTAAAATATATAAAAGCATAATATAAATAAATTATAATAAATATATATAAAAACATAATACAATAAATAATATTAAGAACATATAAAAAATAACAAGTATCCATTGAAAACTATTGTCGAGTAAGAGGGATGGGATTGAATGGCACTCACAAATGCTTCATGTGAACCAACACGAGATACACAACAAAAAAGGTTAAAAAATTGAATCAATATACATGGACAAATAACTTATTGAGAGATTCACAATTTTGACAAGGAATAAATGCAGAAAAAAATTAACACCTCTTGCTGTGATAGGGAAAAAATGCAAAGAAAACGATTTTTAAAAATCTATTAAAAAAAAACAATTGCATCCTTTATCTGTACAAATATTAGGTGAATTTCAACAATTTTTGAGTGATGTTTTTCAGTCTGCCAAATTTCAAACTTTATGGCCAAAATTCAAACTTCATGATCAAAATTCAGCAAACCCTGCGACTTAGGACTTAACCATGTAATGTCCCCGTTTTTAGCTCTTCACTTTTCAGTGATTGGTAGCCTATTCCCAGTGTGCTGTTGGCTAGTCAGTGGCAGAATTAGAGTTTCCGGCTGTTTGATGGGTTCTTTTGAAGATTCAGGGTTTTACTTGTTGGAGTTTGGGTGTTTGGATTCTGGATTCCTTCTGGGTTTTCAGAAAGCTTCGCAATGGTGTCGCATGCATTGCATTCTGAGCAACTTCTTGAATTTACTATTTTTAGTAAATTCTATTTTTAGTAGTGGTCCAGTTAGCATTAGCTCGGCAGGCTTTCCTCTTCTGGCAGTTCATTGGGTAATTCTGATTTTTGGCTTAAGGGGTTCATTTTGGAGAAATAAGTATTTTAAAGACAATAATGTTTTATTTTATAAAATAACCCCTTGTCCTAGTAATATGACTTTAAGTTGTTTTAAAGAAGGGAACTTTGAGGGGTATTTTCTCATGAAGAAATATTTTTATATTTCTAAAGTCAAATTGCTCTTGAGGAAATTGGACGCCAACTTAAGGAGAGAAATATTTTATTTAAAAATGTTTTATTTAGCCAAGAAGAAGTACGCCACTCTTGGAGGGAAAATGAAGTCAAATTCGAATTGGAAAAAGGGCGCACTTTCTAGAAGCATCTAGAGATTCTCTACTAAGTCTATAAAAGAAGGCCATCTCTCTTCTTTTTATTATCTTATGACTTGAATATTGTTATGCTGCCGGAATGGTACTGGGACTGCTTCGAGGAATGAATGCCTCCTAGCCTTGGCTCGGCTTCTTGCTTGAAAGATAGCAACTAGTGGAGAGTTAGTTTGTAGTTGAGTGAGTTTTTGTAGTAAGAAATTGCATTGTAGAAGCTATTATGCATTTGTAGTCTAGTTTGAGCATGTTAGTGAAGTTTTGGTGTTGCTGACTTCAAGTTGCTGAATGTTGTTTTTGCTCATAAGTCAAAAAATAAAAATATATTTGTTCTGGGTATTGGCTAGAACTATTTCTATGCCCTAGGCGCCCATTTGTGCAAATTTTGGTGATTTATAATGAAGAATCTGATTTTATCTTGTTGGTAGAACATTTCTAGAGGCTGTACCATTCTGTTCTGCCTGGCAAGTGTTTAGAAAAAAAAATACTTCAATTTATCAGCTGTTTCTTTGTCTAGTCTTCATTGTCATCATCCTAGCATTCGTTTGCATCAAGTCTCATGTCATTCTGACAAGTATTGAGTGAGTTGTGAGCATTTTAGTGGATTCTAGGGTTGCTGGTTATATATTTTAAAGTGCAGGTCTGTCATAACCAGATTTGAGAAATCTGCAATTTCCTTCTTGGATTGGTGTTAGGAAATCATTACAGGCTTTGTAAAAGATTCCTTGTTGTTGCAGCAATTTGAAGAACTCTAATACTTGATCTTGCAGGCATTTAAATATTCATTGTAAGTTGAACAGTAGTACTGTCAGCATTTCTCTCAGTCTCACTTTACATTCTGTAGATGCAATTGTAATTCTTTATATCTCCGTCATATGGTAGCTCCCATTCCGTCTCGGGTTGGAAAGCACATTCTTGACGTCGAGTACTTCAGCATTCTTGCTTATTTCCCTTAATTGCATTGTAATTCCTTTATCTCCGCCATATGGTCGCCTCATTTCCATACTGGATTGGGTAGCACATACTTGGTGTTGAGTTTGCTTTCAGTACTTGTAGTGGTAGAAGATCCTCTGACCATATGATCGTCCTTCACGGACACATTCTTGGTTAGAGTTACCTTCGGTTACATTTTGTTTAAGGCACTGACGATCCTCTTGCCATATGACAGCCTCTCTCTTGTTGAGATTGAGTGCGCATTCTTGGCAACGAGTTATTTGTAATCTGCTGGTTTGAATTATCTAACCCTAACGGGTGCTCTCTGCATTGTTGTGTACTTGGTAAAAATTGAAAAAAATTGGCTCGGCATATTTCAAACCACCACAACTGACCATTATTGTTGTACTTGGTTGTAACTTGGACATTTTCTAGGAGCTCTCACGTGTGCATTCTCCTTGGACTTCTTCCAATTGTTGTACTTTTCTCATTGATTTAAAATTAATATACTCATTGTTCTAAGATATCTAGTGTTGTTTTGCATTGCTTATTAATACTAAAACTATAGCTGGTTATTATTGTTATTTCTACTTAGGCAACCTACACATATCAACATCTACACCATTATGAAAGGAAACAATTATTGAACCTTCATATGGAGGAAGAACAAAGTTATGAAAATTTGTGAATTTAAAGGAGCAACAATCTTTATATGGATAAGACCATAGAAATAACAACTATGGATATACATTGAATTGAAGGAGCAATGCACATGGGAGATGGTCCCATCAAAGACTATCAATTGCCAAGATCAAATATGTATGAGTAACAATTGAACATGGCACCAATTGTATGCAAATCTAATAAAATCATGCTAGTTGGTTTCTTTGCATACTTCAAAACATGAAGTATACAAATGGATATGACATGCTATGTGCATATGCATATGACATCGTGATGAATATTAGGTTAAGGGTATATAACCCTGTTAAATTCCGAGAGTTCGACAAGTCTAAATTTTCTTATATGGTATTCGATGTGATGTCCCCATCCTAGTCAGCGCAGCTGGTGACGAGGTTAGCCTATTATTTCGATCCTCGTAGGCTGACAGGAGTGTGTAGAGGATCATCTGGGGCAGTTACTCAGTGTTTGGTAGCTCCAGTTTTGCAGTTGTTTCAGGTTGGGCCTTCGCAGAATCTTCCAGAGTGCATTTTCAGGAACTTTCTATTTTTAGAAAGTTAGGTCAGGCGGAAGCTGCTATTTTGGGTAGGGCACCTGGTTCAACTATTCAGCTCAGAGTCGACCCAGTTATTCAGTTTGGTGACCAGACGGAGAAATAAGGAGTATTTAATGAATTATTAAATATTTAATATTTTGACTTTATAATAAAGTCACTTTATTAATATATTTAAATATTAAGTGATTAAATGATATATTATAAAGTATTTTAATACTTTATAATAAAGTGATTTATTTTGACTTAATGAATAAATATTATTCATTAAATAAGGCGTCATTTAATTATTGTTATTTCTCCTAAGTTCAAAAAGGCATATTAAATCATTTATTAAATCATTATTTTTAAAGGAGTTTGGGTCGAACTTTTCAAAGGCAAATATATATTCACTCAAGGCAAAATCGAACTATTATGAGATTATTATTCGACTTTTGTCTTTTTGCTCTGAGCATTGGAGTTTGCAAACCCTAGGGTTTCTGGCAGACAGACGTTTCTGGAGAACGAAAACTCTTCAGAGATTAGGCAGACTGAGGCTGTGCAATACCAGCTGAAGCTTGCACCTGGTGATTTCACACAGAGGTCACAGATTGTGCTTATTCATCTTTTCAGACGGAGATTTACAGAGTTATTCATCAGTCAATAAAGGCGACTTCATCAGAGATCATTCTTCGGAGTGTTGGCACATTTCCCAAGGAGCCGTACTTTGTCATTTATTGCTGCAGCAGGCCGTACTTTCTGTACTTCCCAGGCCGTACTTTCTCTTCTCCAGAGGAAGGCATAGATTCTTCAGTTTCTGGTGATTGTATCTTGGGCGCCTTGGTACTGGAGATTGTTTCTTGCCTGTGACAGGGAGAGCAAAGTGGATTTATTATTTTCTTCATGCATTTATTGTTGCTACAGCCGCCATCCAGGTTCTTCAATAAAATTTCATGTATTTCATTCTTTATTCAGATTTTGGTATTGTAAAAGCTCTGAAAAATAATATAATGGTGCGCCCATGTTCTCTGAGCATATTTGAGCTTATTGTATGAAGTTTTGAATTTATTTGAATTTATTAGCATTTTAGAAAGAAAATCGCAGCTTTCCATTTTGTCTGAAAACTCATCAAAACACAAAAAAACCAAAAATTTGCAAAACAACAAAATCTCAGTTAGGGTTTCGAGTTGAGAACCATCAGGGTTCTTACAGTGGTATCAGAGCACAGATCTCCTGCCATCCTGTGCTTTTTCAGTGCTTTTTCAGAATACAGTGTGCTTTTTAGTGCCTTTTCATGAACAGAGATACCATTCACTACATTAAAGGTGTAGGGACAGGCAAAGACGAGGATTGGACAGGTCCACCGATTCCTGAAGGTGAGACAGTGTCAGGAATCTTAGGCATTCACAGATGGAGCTCCAACAACAGTGAAAACAGTGTTGCAACCCTAATGGCAGATCGTGCGAATCCTGCAGAGACAGTTAGGGATACAGGGAAGACACATGCAGAGGGCGACATTACTGATGAGGAGTTTAGACGCCGGCATGATAACATGATGGACATGATGTCCCAGTTGATGGGTACCATTAGACAGTATACGCCCACACAGCCACACTACATACAGATTGGACAGACGAGCGGGACTACACCAGTGGACCAGCCATTAGCATTAGTACCACGGCAGCCGTCACCGATCTATCAGGAGCGTAGGCCAGGACAGCCTACTTTCTTACCTAGGGAGACTCCACCACAGACTCCGGGGGCAGAGCATCAGGGGCAGCATCAGGAGTTTCAGCCACATAATGGCATGTCAGTGGCAGATTTGACGAGATTTCATGGTGAGTACATGTCACTAGCACCTGAGATCCGGTAGGCACTTACGTTTCATGAGTTTATAGATGTTTATAAACCCAGAGGAGGCAGATTTGACCGTAGACCCCTCAGCATCAGCAGCTACAGCCTCAGGTGAACAGGGACTTGCAGTACGCTGTTAGCAAGATTACCTTGCCATATTTTGATGGGTCTGATAAGACATCAGCAAGGTCTTGGGTCCAAAAATTGGACAACTATCTTTCATTGAGGCCTATGCAGGAGGACGAGGCCATAAAATTTGCTACTTTACATCTTGACGGAGTAGCGCATGATTGGTGGCACCACGGCATGTATACGCTAGGCCATCATGCAGTCAATACCTATCAGGAGTTCACTAGCAGACTAATAGAGAGATTTGATAAAAAAGATCCAGAACTTTATTTCAGGGAGTTGGCTCAGCTCAGACAGACAGGTAGTCTGGATTCATATATTGGTGAGTTTCAGAGAGTGGCAGTCATGGTGACAGGGATTTCAGAACGGAGACTCATCATACTCTTCGTTGAGGGTTTGACAGAACCCATGAGAGGTTGGGTTAAGGCTTTTGACCCTCCTACACTTCAGGAGGCCACGCGGAAGGCACGAAGCATGGAGCTTGCCGCACCTCGCAGCAAGTTCAATCCAGGGTCAACACCATACACGAGGCCCAATAGGCCTTTTGATAGAAACAATGACAGGAATAGGCCCTTTGATAGGAGGAAGGATCAACCGGATCCTAAAAGACAGAATGCACCACCCTTTGACCGAGAAACATTGAACGAATTGAGAAAGAAAAAGTTGTGTTTCTGGTGCAAGGCACCCTATGATGAAAAGCATATATGCCCACTTCGTCCGAAGGTCAAAAATAATCAAATGGAATGGTTTTACGAGGGCGAAGAGCAATCAGATCTGTCAGACCAGCAAGCTGATTCCGAGCCTTCAGATGATGAGAGGCCCGAAAATGAGGGTGAACATGAAGGTGGAAGGAAGCTACAGGAAGCCCATTTGACTAGCTTGCAGAGAGACCGTTCGTTTAGACTTCGTGGGCTCTTAGCAGGTCAGAAGGTGATCACATTGTTGGATACTGGGGCTACACACAATTTTATTGATGCACGTTTAGTGGAGAGGCGTGGCATCCAGACAGAGGCTTTCGAGGGTATTCGAGTCAAGGTGGCTGACGGATATACTCTCAGGTGTGACCGAAAGATTACTGATCTTCCGATGAGACTGAACAACTATGAATTCAAGACTGAATTCTATGTTGTTAATATGGGGGATACAGATGTGGTATTAGGGATGGCATGGTTGCACGATTTGGGTGAGTTCACACTCAACTTACGCGACATGGAGATGAAATTCAAGGTTGACGGGAGACCACATGTCATCAAGGCTATTAGAGACAGTAATCTGAGGATGGTTTCATTCAGACGGATGGAGAGGCTCATTCGTCATGATATGGTTGACTGGGCAGCTGAGTGCATGTTGATGCCAGCCCAGCAGGAGCAGCAGAAGGGTGAGTACCACCCTGACATTCAGATCTTGAGGACTAAACACTCCAAAGTGTTTAGTGACATTCCACCTGGTAGACCTCCAGATAGAGGCACGGAGCATATTATTGAGTTGGAGGAGGGCGCAAAGCCCGTTATGATCACTCCCTACAGACATCCGAAACGACTCAAGGATGAGATAGAGAAGACCATTAATGAGTTGTTAGCTATGGGCCATATCAGACCTAGCAAGTCACCTTTTGCTTCATCGGTTGTATTGGTGAAGAAGAAGGACGGATCACTTCGGATGTGTATTGATTACAGGCAGCTCAACAAAAGGACAATTAAGAACAAGTACCCTATTCCACGCATTGATGAGCTAATAGATGAGTTGCATGGGGCCGTCTTCTTTACGAAGATTGATTTGAGATCAGGGTACCATCAGATTCAGATGAGGGAGCAGGATATTGAGAAAACCGCTTTCAGGTGTCATTGCGGTCACTTCGAAGCCTCTGGTTAGTGCCCTTCTAAGCTAACCAATGCACTCCGCCACCTTCGTGCAACTATGAACGTGGTTTTCGCTTGAGGAGATTTGTGTTAGTCTTCTTCACCTATTTTGGTTTATAGCAGTCATGGATGAGCATCCGCTCATTTTGATGTGTTCATATCTTAGCGATGAGTCTTTCTATGCTAAGGGAATCCAAGTGCCAGCCTCCTGTGATGGGAGGAGTTTATATCCTCGGGGCACATCATCGCTAAGCTAAGGAGTGAGCATGGACCTCCTAAAAGGTCCCAGCTATAGTTGAGTGGCTAGTACCTGAGAACCTTACTCAGCTCAGAGGTTTCATTGGGTTGTGTGCATTTTACAGGAGATTTGTTAGTGGGTTCTCACGTCACGCCGCACCCCTTACTGACTTGACGAAGAAGGGGGCTTTTACTTGGTCACCACAGGCGCAGGAGTGCTTTGACAAGTTTAAGGTGATCATGACTTCATGTCCGGTGCTAGCATTGCCTGACTTTACGAAGTCATTTGATTTATTTTGTGACGCTTCAGGAGAGGGCATTGGTGCCGTTTTGATGCAGGAGCGACATCCGATTGCATTTGAGAGCAGGAAACTCAGGGGTCCTGAGAGATTTTACAGTATTTATGACAAGGAGATGTTAGCCATTATGCATGCATTGGCTAAGTTCAGGCAGTACCTGGTAGGCAGCAAATTCAGTGTTCGCACAGATCATAATAGCCTGAAACATTTCCTTGGACAGCGGGACCTTAATGAGAGGCAGCAAAAATGGGTCAGTAAACTGCAGTCGTATGACTTTGATATCACCTTCATTAAGGGGAAGTAGAATGTCGTAGCTGACGCCTTGTCTCGCCGACCTCAGTTGAATGCTTTGGCACAGATCACAGAGGATTGGAGGCACCGGATTATTGCTGAGTATGCTAAGGACCCATGGGCTTCTAGCATTATTGACAGGACAGAGCAGGATGACAGGTATACTATTGTAGATGACTTGATCATTTACAAGGGACGGATTCTTTTGGTTCCTGGCTCTGAGGTGCGGATTACAGTTTTGAGAGCCTTTCACGACCTTCCTATGGCGGGCCATCCCGGGTACTATAAGACATACAAAATGGTTCGGGAACGGTTTACTTGGAAAGGGCTGAAAACTGATGTATTACAGTATATCCGTGAGTGTTCTCAGGCCGCCAGAATGGGCAGAGTGACACTTTATCCCGCCGGATTGCTCCGTGCCCACTTCCGATACCCGACTGGTAGTGGGAGTGTTTATCGATGGACTTTATCACGGGTTTGCTGAAAGCCCAAGGTAAAAATTGCATTTACGTAGTGGTTGATCGGTTGACCAAATACCACACTTTTTCCCTCGACATTACTACTTTCACAAAGACGCGGTGACCGCAGAGCTATTTTCAGAGAGGTATTCCTGGCCGCATGGGTTGGGCTCTGGACGATAGCTCACGAGCAGAGACAAATGGGTTCATGAGCAACTTTGGGCGAGTTGTTCAGGCTTTGTGGGACCGAACTAACACCGAGTACCAGCTACCATCCGCAGACAGACGGGCAGACAGAGATTGTCAATAAGTGGGTGGAAGGTTATTTGCGTAATTATATAGCTGGTCAGCAGAGAGCTTGGGTGAGATGGATTTACTTGTGCGAGTATTGTTATAACTCGCCTCACCATATGACGATACAGATGACACCCTTTATGGCTTTGTATGGGTATGAGGCGCCCAACCTTCTGGATTTGATATTGAGCGATAGTAGAGTGCCGAGTGCAGGGGATATGATGCAGAGTCAGCAGGACATTTTGAGGTCTCTCCGAGACAATATCCAGCGGGCACAGAATCAGCAGAAGCAGTATGCTGATCAGAAGAGGGTTGAGCGTACTTTTGAGGTGGGTGATATGGTGTACCTCATGTTGCAGCCGTATCGTTAGTCTACTCTGCGGAAGAGTGGGGCAGAGAAACTAAAACCTCGCTACTATGGTCCATTTCGTGTTGTCAGACGAGTGGGCGAGGTTGCTTATGAGTTGGACTTGCCAGCTGAAAGCAAGGTCCATAATGTATTTCACGTTTCTCGCCTGAAAAAGGCATTGTGTCAGCACGTGATACCCTCTCCAGTGTTGCCACCCCTTGATGACGAAGGGAAACTGATACTAGTACCTGAGGCCATCCTTGAGATGAGAGAGAGACACCTTCGGAGGCGTGTGATCAGGGAATATTTGGTCAAGTGGAGAGATTTGCCAGTTGAGGATGCTACATGGGAGTCAGAGGAGATCTTACAGCATCCAGAGTTGAGATTGCTTGAGGACAAGCAATTTCAGGGAGGGCGGACTGTGATGTCCCCATCCTAGTCAGCGCAGCTGGTGACGAGGTTAGCCTATTATTTCGATCCTCGTAGGCTGACAGGAGTGTGCAGAGGATCATCTAGGGCAGTTACTCAGTGTTTGGTAGCTCCAGTTTTGCAGTTGTTTCAGGTTGGGCCTTCGTAGAATCTTCCAGAGTGCATTTTCAGGAACTTTCTATTTTTAGAAAGTTAGGTCAAGCCGAAGCTGCTATTTTGGGCAGGGCACCTAGTTCAACTATTCAGCTCAGAGTCGACCCAGTTATTCAGTTTGGTGACCAGACGGAGAAATAAGGAGTATTTAATGAATTATTAAATATTTAATACTTTGACTTTATAATAAAGTCACTTTATTAATATATTTAAATATTAAGTGATTAAATGACATATTATAAAGTATTTTAATACTTTATAATAAAGTGATTTATTTTGACTTAATGAATAAATATTATTCATTAAATAAGGCGTCATTTAATTATTGTTATTTCTCCTAAGTTCAAAAAGGCGTATTAAATCATTTATTAAATGATTATTTTTAAAGGAGTTTGGGTCGAACTTTTCAAAGGCAAATATATATTCACTCAAGGCAAAATCGAACCATTATGAGATTATTATTCGACTTTTGTCTTTTTGCTCTGAGCATTGGAGTTTGCAAACCCTAGGGTTTCTGGCAGACAGACGTTTCTGGAGAACGAAAACTCTTCAGAGATTAGGCAGACTGAGGCTGTGCAATACCAGCTGAAGCTTGCACCTGGTGATTTCACATAGAGGTCACAGATTGTGCTTATTCATCTATTCAGACGGAGATTTATAGAGTTATTCATCAGTCAATAAAGGCGACTTCATTAGAGATCATTCTTCAGAGTGTTGGCACATTTCCCAAGGAGCCGTACTTTGTCATTTATTGCTGCAGCAGGCCGTACTTTTCTGTACTTCCCAGGCCGTACTTTCTCTTCTCCAGAGGAACGCATATATTCTTCAGTTTCTGGTGATTGTATCTTGGGCGCCTTGGTACTGGAGATTGTTTCTTGCCTGTGACTAGAGAGCAAAGTGGATTTATTATTTTCTTCATGCATTTATTGCTGCTACAGCCGCCATCCAGGTTCTTCAATAAAATTTGATGTATTTCATTCTTTATTCAGATTTTGGTATTGTAAAAGCTCTAAAAAAATAATATAATGGTGCGCCCATGTTCTCTGAGCATATTTGAGCTTATTGTATGAAGTTTTGAATTTATTTGAATTTATTAGCATTTTAGAAGGAAAAATCGCAGCTTTCCATTTTGTCTGAAAAACTCATCAAAAAAACAAAAACTTGCAAAAACAACAATATCTCAGTTAGGGTTTCGAATTGAGAACCATCAGGGTTCTTACAATTTGCTTCCGAAAACCTTGAAGTACTTTATTGATGCAAGCCTTCCCTTCCAAATTTCCTATGGAGTTTTGTTGTTATTTACTCCGATTTGTACTCAATTTGAAATATAGACAACTGTATGGACTGTTTTCCAAAAGGTATTAGATATCTTGGACTCAGCATAGCTCTTCCCATTCCTTGAATTGTTCTATTCTTTCTCTCAACTACTCCATTTTATTGTGGAGTTCTTGCAGCTGAATATTGTCTCTTTATCCCATGCCTTCCATAGTATTCTTCAAATTCATTTGAGGTAAATTCTCCTCCTCTGTCAGATCTAAGGCACTTGATGTTTCATTCTATACTATGGCTTTGAATTCCTTAAACTTCTCTATTGCTTCATATTTCTCTTTAAGAAAAGCTACCCAAGTCATCCTAGAATAATCATCAATCAACAACATGAAATTACTCACTTTGTAAGCTTTTCGTCCTTGTTGGCCCACACAAATCAATGTGAACAAGTTCCAAAGGCTTTGTTGTAAAATATTCCTGAGATTTGAACATAAGTATAACCATCATAACCATCCAATTTACTATTATCCATATTTGCTTTTGCTAACACAGTTTTGAGAAAAATTGTCATACTTACGCATTGAAACATTGTCATGTTATAACCTTCCTCTTCAATATTCTATGAAAATCACTTTAGGCTGCTATGTCTGATTTGAAGACTATCACCATTCTTAATGTGTCATACTTCTTATGCCTTTGATGACTATACTGTCACCATTCCCATTGTACCTTGCCTTTCAAAATGATGCCATGTATCATTTGTCAATCATCTTGTCGTACATGTTTCGAACTATACTTTGCTGGAGTGTTTATGTCTTTAACCTCCATCATCCCAAGAACATAACTTAATAATCTTGTTGTATGCCTAGCCATTCTTTAGTCTCTCTTTCTTTTCTCCGATCATCTCTTCTCTTTTCCTAATAATTCTTCCCCTTTGATCAATGACAATAGAATGCTCATATAGGATTTTCCTCGGCTGATCTATCTTGAATTGTCTTCTCTATGGAGCTAAAAGATAATGCATTGGTTAGCTCCCCCTAAACTCATACATCTCATATTTGTGCATGACGTGCATTTTGTACAACCATAGATTCTTCTTTCTTGTCATTATCTTGCTCTTGTTTCCTTCTCCATACTTTTGTATTTTCTTCCTTTTGATTATCCATGGCTTCCATTTTCTCTTTTTGCTCAAGGAGTTCAAAACCACTTCTATAGAAGCATGCCATATGCTCATTATTGTTGCACTTGTAGCACACAACATTCTAATCCACCAAATGATCAAAGGAATTATAGTTTCTTCTTGAAGACTCATAAGCACTTCTATTCTTGTTCCAACCATCATTTATTGCTTGTGTTCTACAATCTCTTGCCTTATGACCAAGGTTGTTGCAGTTATAACATATGATATTGCAATTCTTATTTGACTACACATACAAACTTTTATTCTTGGTCCAACCAGATTCTCTTGTATGTGTCCAACAATCTATCGCTTTGTGACTAAACTTATTACATGAATAGCAATAACCATAAAAGGAATGTTGAGACTTGCTCATTTGCGCTAGCCTTGGAGGAAATGATCTTGTGAATTTCTCCTTGTTGTCTCTATGAGGAATATTAGTTTTCTGTGGAACATTGTTTTCCTTCCTCTTCTTGTTCTCATTATTGACGGAACTCTTGAGAACATCTGTATAGCCTTTTGGTTTTTCCTCATTTCCTTTCTTTGGTGGCTCATTTGAAAGTTGATCTTCCTTTGCTTCATGACCAAGACTTGCCTTTATGCATGATGAACTTTTCACATTTATAATATTATCCAAGGTCTTGGTACTTTTCTCAATCTCGAGGCTCCTATCTGGCTTGGTAGTTGTTCTCTCTAATTCTTTCCTTAGGTAACCAATTTCCGACTCATTGGAATTTGAGCTTTACCCTTCTTCATAGTCTCTTCTCATTTTTCAGGTTCCTATTTGATTGAATACTTGTTTTCTCCAATTCCTTTCTCAAAGATATAATTTCAGATTCTAACTTTTCACAATTCTCTTCCCTTTCCTTTAACTGGTTTTTCATTCCTTCCTCAATCCTTTTTGCCTCTTGAGACTCAACTTTCAGATCTAGAATTATTTTCTCAGCTTCTTCACTCCTTTTCGCTTCTTCATATTGTACTTTTATGTCCATGATTGTCTTCTCGGCTTCTTCAAGGGCTTGTGATACCTTTTCTTTGGATTCACTTTCTTCTTGAATTTTTGATTTTAGACATGCATTTCTTCTTTTAAGTGAATGAATATCATCATATTCAAGATAAATTTCTTCCTCAAGATCTACTTCTTCATCAGCCTCATTCTTTTTGTCTTCCACATCCCTTTTATTTTTATCACCTTTTGCTTTCATAGCCATGAAAAGTATTTCTTCTCTTGAATCTTTCTCTTCTTTTCTTTTGTCTTCACTTTTGATCTGCACACAAAAACACAATAATCAGTTTTATCCTGTGTTCCACGGCCTTTTGGGGACGGGGACGGGGGGACGGCTGGGGACGCATTTCCGGGATGTTTCCTAGGGGCCCATTTTTAGGGGACAGTAGGGGACGGCGACATACAAAATACATATATATATATATATATATATATATATATGATTTTTTCAAAATTTATTAATATATTATAGATAGAGAGAGGGAAAGAGAGATATATGTCAATAAATTAATAATTGCTAGCAACAATATCAATATATAAATAAATTGCGAGAGTAGTAGCATAACAACATAATAAATGTCATTAAAGCATTATAAAATTTATCATAGCAATATCAAACATCAATAAAACCATGGTCTATCAATATCAATAAATCGCAAGAGTGGTAGGAAATGGAACTAAGTGCAACTCCCAGCTCCTCAAGGCGTCCCAAACACAAACAAAATGCAGCTTGAGTGAAGAAAAAAACGCAGTCAAATAGAGCCCAGCCACAACTTTACTCTAGGCATGAGAAACAAAAACTTGAAGAAATCTGTTTCATGCCTCTTTAAAATGCAAAAACGTCTCTGTTAAATGCCCAAACGCAGGAGCAAAATGCCAAAAAATCGTTTAGACTGAGCTGAGGCAGAGATTTTCCTGTGCTTTGCTGTGTGAAGTCGTTGCCCCTGCCGTCACTTGCCGTGAGAGCCAAATAATATCATTGAATCTTATGAAACTTTATTAAGTTTCATTTAAATTTTTGTTTTTAGACTTTACACAAATGCATTATGTTGTTGTGGGCCCACAAAACATTTAATAGCAATATAAAATGTTTTAAAAAAAAAAAAATTATGTTCTTTAATTTTTTGAAGCTCCATATACATGGGGGACGGTTAGCCGTCCCTGGGGATGGGGGACTGTTCCCAGACAAGAGGAAATGTTCCCCACCGTTTCTTGTGAATTTTCCTGATTCGGGGACGGCCGGGGACTGTCCTCGATGCCTCCCCCTGTCCCCGAGACGGATGAGGACGGGTACAGGGGGTTTTGGGGCAGGGGACGCGTCCCCGTGTAACACAGGTTTTATCACAACCCAAAAATTTTATACTTACCTTTGTATATGTCATATTCTTCTTTGGGCTTTTTATCAACATGGGCTTCCTTTGCATCTGATTCATTTCTTGAGCGATCACTTGATTCATGCTTCAAATTCTTCATCCCTTTTGATGCCTTAAACGTTCCTTCTTCTTTAGATGAATCCTCTTCTTCTAACTGCATATCTACCTTTTCATCATATTTTTCTTCTTCTAAATCTATTTCAACATTTTCTTTCCTCTTTAACTTTTCTATTCTCACTCACAAAGTTATCTTCTTTTTCAAAGATAACATATTTCTTTTCTGTTGCCATGTGTATTCTAAGTGCCACCTCATCATTTTCATTTGGTTTTATTGGTGCTAGTTGGTCGACATTCTGCTTAGTATTTCCTTTTCCCTTATTTCCTTTTCTTTTTTCCATATGTGCTCTTAAGTTCTACCTTCTAGCGGTTAGGCTATATTGGAATGACCCCGCTCTAATACCAATTCATGAGCACACAGTGATACTGAGAGAGGGGGGAGGTGAGGTGCATCAGTATCTAATAATCTTTTATATTTTAAAACTTAATCAATCACAATAAAATATTCAAGTAAGATCTAGCAATTTAGAGCATAGAGACAACACACAATTTTATGTGGAAACCCTTGCAGGAGAAAACCACAACAAAATATTATTTATATATATCTTATTGATCTTCTTCTCTTTCTTGTAAGCTCCAACCTATTTCACATACAAATAGTGAGCACCAACTCACAAGAGACACCAATCTCCACTTGACAAAATTATAGGCACCAACCTATTGGAGGCTTCAACCCCCACACACAAACTGAGCTCCAACCCAGCAACAGGCTCCAACCTCTATTTGATAGGCTGATATGGTATACTTCTTCCCAGTATCTTCCTTTCACAAATTTGATTACAACTCACACAATAACCTTCTCTCAAATCTGATCACAATCCACACAATAACCTTCCTCAGAAATCTGATTACAGTCATGCAAAATCTTCCTTCCAGATCTGATCACTATCATGCACAATATCTTTCACACATCTGATCCAAACTTTGTCAATTTCTTCCTTAAATTTGATCACTAATATATCAATGTTTTCCTCACAAATCTACTCTTAATATTCACACATATTCTTCATACATATCTGCATTCATCTACATACATGGGCTGTATATATTCCTTAACACAAGTCTGAAACATTCTTCATACTTTTCTGCCCTTTTAAATCTGCTCTTTATTACACATATATTCTCATAATAAGTCAGATTTACTGTTCATTTTTCTGCTCCTCCTCTTCCTTATATTCACAAATATTTCATTGATTGCTTATCTACACTTCACATTCCTTGTGTCCTTTTATATCATTATACTTCTACATGAAGGAGATGTCTCTTCAAAAAGAGACAACTTTTTATAAAGTCGTGACCCTTTGTTAACACCAATCGCTGCCTTTCATACCTTTTAAAGCTTTATTTATATAGCATGAACCACTTCCTTTGGAAAATATATTCACTGTTGTTCATTATTAATGACCGTTCTTTAATTAATAATTAAATTTATAACTTTCATATCATCAGGGAGTCAGTCAAAAACTAATTAACTTGCTTCCTTTGTAAATTAAAACTAGATTGCTCCCTTGCTGCATATCCTTGGTAATATGATCGCTGCTCTTTGTATATTAATTGCTGCCTTTTTAATCTTTAATTGATGCTCTATTCATCACAATGTAATATTCCTTGCCAAATCTGACCTCAAAATGCTGATTAGAGGCTCAAGGAATATCATCAAACACTTTGCATACAACCTCTTTACTTGCTGTTTCTGTATTTCAGTTTGATTATGCTTGCTTGAAATGATGTCAAATGTGATTTAAATGCTTTCAAATGATCACTAAGATGTCTAGGCAAAGAACTAAAATGCAAATGCAATTCCTTTTGTTTTGTCTTTTTGAATGCATATATATGATCTCTACATGGAAAATGTGCACCTACAGCCAATTGACATTTTGTCAAACACTTGGCATGCAAACTAATGTGCATCTACAGTAATAAGGAATTATGTCAAACATTTATCATGCATCCTAAGGATTGAGGTGTACATTTATAGCATATGGCATTTAATCAAACACTTGCTATGCAATTCCTATAATGTAAATGTTGACTTTCAATTGGTGACATTTAGACAAATAGTTGTCTTGCACACAAAGTGAATACTACAGCCAAGTATCTAAAGACAAATAATCTAAGTTATTGGTTCGGTTTTGGGTTCGGGTTTGGGTTTGAGAACCCGGTTCACCGGTTCGGGAAATTTTTTTGGGGGGTTGGGTTCGTTTTGGGTTCGGTAATACAAAAACATATAAAAATCAGAAATATATACATATTTGCAGCAGTAATTAAGTTCAGAATACACTGCCAATAGTGGCATGGTGTGATGGTTTAAAAGTGGCATTGTTGTTCTTGCCACCAAGGTTCAAACCCCATTGGGGTAGTATTATTGAGTGGTTGTATTCCGGTTCATAGCTCCGGTTCAAAAGCGTTTACCCTTTGAATAAAAAAAAGTTCATAATACACCACCATATTAATAGTCAAATAACATAGCAAAAATACACCACCGCTTTCATAGTCAAATATTAAAATATTAGTGATACTCGAATGTCATGATATAAAATTATAAATTAAAGTTCAAACATAAAAATGTCAAGTGTTTACAATCAGCCATTATTGATCATTGATCTATCTGAAAAGTGTGAACATTTTTCTGTGTGGAAAGCAAACAAGAAAACAGTGTTTCATAATTATTTACATTGTGAAAGAGTCAGAACCTTTTTCTTGCAGATCGTAGAAGAATTTGAGAGATTTTTTGGGTGTTTGTAATGTCCCCTTCTCAATCCTGATCTTCTCAGTGACCGTTGGCCTTTTTCTGGAAACCCGGAGGCTAGTCGGAAGGTAAAATTAGGGTTTCCTATTTTTGAGGAGGTCTTTGCTCAGAGTTGGAAAATTCAATGGCGGATTCTTTCTGGGTTTTCAGAGAGCTTCGCAGTGGTATGTTCATCTCGGCATTCAGAGCATCTTTTGGAATTTACTATTTTTAGTAAATTCTATTTTTGGCAGCTTTTCAGTTGGGTTCGGCTTGGTTGACTTCCTGCTTCAGTTTGGTCAATTGACTTGGTCATTATTGGCTTCAGGGGATAATTGGAGAGATAAGTTGATATATTTAATTAAAGTTCACGTTTTAATGTTATAATTTAACGTTGACCCCCCTTAGCCTAACTTAATCACTTCAAGTCTTTTTAAAAGGTGTTCCTTAAGGGTGGCGCTTCATTAAGAGGATTAATTATTTATTTTATGAAGTTTATTATTAAGATCAAAATGGATGCCTTTTTCATGAAAGATTAAAATGTTATTCAAAGACAAAGGCTTGGAAAAGTGGGACGCCATCTTTGAGGAGATTAGGGTTTTGAATTGAAAAGTGGATTTTAGGGTTTCGAGAAGTCAACTGGAAAATTATAAAAGGGAGGCTTTGAGCATCATTTCACATCTTTGGTCTACTATACTGTTATGTTGCCAGATTGGCTCTGGATTTGCTTGAGGAATGAAGGCCTCCTAGCTCGGGCATCGCTTCTTGTTTGCAAGACAACAACTAGTGGTGATTCAGTCTATTTGTGAGTTGCAATTAGTTTATGCATTGTTTTCAGTTATTTGCATTGTTAGATTGGTCTTGGCATGTTCTTGGTTTCCAGCTTATTGCATTATTTAATACAGCAGATTCATGTTTGTAATCGTAAGTCAAAAAATATCAAAAAAAGAGTTCTGGGTGTTGTCCATATCTCATTGTCTAGGATAGGCGAATCCTTAGTTCAAATTTCAGATTTTAATGTTAAGTATTGAATTTTTAAAGAAGGATCGAACTTTTCAGCAGGCCGTACCACTTGAGGCTGTCTTGAATTCCGTGTGAATTGTATTTGAGGCATTTGGGTCTGTTTTAGTGTTTGGTCTTGGTCGCCCTTATTACTAGAGTGCATTGCATTTTATTTCTCATCAATCAGGTCATATTTGAGGAAGTTATGAACAATTCTTTAAGTTTGTAAGCTGCTGTTTATGTAACCAAAAGTGCAGATCTGATATGACAGTTTGAGGAATCTGCATCTTCCTTATTTGGTTGGTGTTAAGGATTCTTTATAACCTTTGCAGAAGGATTCTTATTGTATGCACCATTGAAAGAGCATCTTATATTCTGATTTGCAGGCAATAATATTTGTAAGCTGGCAGTAGTACTGACCAATCGTTGTCTGGATATTGCTTTATTGTTGTTGTAATACTCATTCTTCTTCAATAAATGTTGTAATAGATAGATCTCCGCCCTATGGTAGCTACTTACCCACTCTGGGTCAGCAAGCACATTCTGGGTGTTGAGTGTTTCAGCTTTCAGTAGTTCTTTCAAGCATTGTTTTTGTAATCACTCTGTCATATGGTCGCCCCTCACTCCGCATTGGATTGGGTAGCACATACTTGACGTCGAGTTCCCTTTCCAGCATTTAGAGTAGAAGATCCTCTGACCAATGCTCGCCATCATCGACGCCATACTGGTTAGAGTTGTTTCAGTACGTTTGGGTTTATCTTTTAACCTTAACGGGTACTTGATTGTAATGTTGTAATCTGATAATTGAAAAAATCGAAAAAAATTGGCTTGGAATATTTCAGTGTCCTTGCCTTGTGTAATGAGCCTGCTCAAATCTGGTTGCAAAATGTTGATTGAAGGCTCAATGAATTTCGTCAAACACTTAAAATGAAACCTTCAACTTGCTGGTCCGTGGTTACAGTCTGATGTTTGCTTGATAAAAGTGACTTTAAAGTGTTTCAATTGCCTGTAATTCAATGCTCAATGCTTGCACTATAGACTAAATGTATAAATGACTAATTATGATCATTTAAAATACATATATGATTTTTTCTTCCTCTAGAAACATGCACCTATAGCTTATTGGCATTTTGCCAAACACTTTGCAGGCATTCAATTAAGCTGATACAATTGATGCATGAACAGTCATATATAGTTTCCCACATGCAATCTCTCATTTGAATTCAACATGAACAGACCAAGACTCTTGGCATATGTATAATGGTGTTACAAAATAAAGCCAAGTCTGAAATGCAAGATAGCTACCTACAGCAGCTCTGTACTCTATAGTAAGTCTGAAGATTGCAATGATGAATACAATTTTGAAGAAATGTCTACTTACAGCAGCACTATGACTATTGAAAATTATCTACCTCTTTGTTTGATCGACCTACAATACTAATCAAAGATATTACAATGACAATTCACTATCAAACTGAAACTACATGATGGCTGATAAGAACCTGGAGAACGCATGGTTGCTTGCTTGGAAGACTAGTTCGATTCTCACCATATGCAATGATTATGCCTTCAAGGAGACAGTGCCTAGCTGTCTTATCCACTGACAAGCTTCCAAACTTTATTTCAGATTTATTCCGTCTTCCTTGCTGAAAATCGCCCCCAGCTGGTCGCCCTTGCTTTCTCAGATCTGACCTCTGTTAATAAATTTATGAAGCCATCAATAACCTTCCTGATCTGGACTGAATATTAAAATCAAATAATCTGCAGCTCTTGATCTCTTCTCAACCATCAAAATTCATCTCCATCATCCAAGGGAAGTGTGCCTTGATGTAGCAAACAAATACCATACCAAAAGACTCTTGCTTGAATTAAACCGAACTCCTCTAATGGCCGTCCCTGTTGCAGATGTTTGAATTATCAGACTTTCCCTATGCAATCTGCCCTTTTTTGACAGCTGACAATGCCCAACAAGCTGGTTCTCTATCACCAAATTTGGCCAAAGTACTGTAGCACGGGGTACTATTCACGGAACTGTAGCGCGGTACTGTAGCGACTACTGTAGCGCGGCACTGTAGCAAATCGCGGCACTGTAGCGTTACTGTAGCAGCCAGCAAAATAAAAATATTCCACAATAAATCTTTAATGCCAGCCAACTCCAAAATTGTATGTCTTCAAAATTGGCCTTAGGCCACAAATTTCTGCCCTAATGAAGTGATTGAAGTATCACCTCCAAGCTGCAATAATTCAGGTGATATTGCACACCCTCAAAATTGCTATCAATGGGAGTTTTCGTTCCCAAAGACACTGATTATCTGCAGACCACTTGGCTCCACAAATACTCAAGAAGAATCACCAATCATCAATTCATCAAATCTGGATGCCCGAGAATGAAGCCCAAGACGTCTATTTATTCTTTTTCTCCACTTCCTCCAGAAACTTCTAGAACATTATTTTATTTTATTTATTAAGTGACTTTATAAAATATTTTATAATTCAAGTCACTTTATTAAATTAATTAAATATAAAGTTACCTTTTAATATTTATTTATTTGATAACTTTATAAATAATTAACTTAATACCACTTATTTATTTAATTAAAATAATTAATTAGTCATCCTTATAAAATATTTATTATTTTGGACAACTTAATTAATTAAATTAATTAAATCGAAATACCTCCAAAAACGGGGACATTACACCTTGGAAGTTCGGAACAGAACTATCTTGAGCCATGAATGATTGACCAAGAATTGTGAGAAAGAAACAAGATAAATCATGCAACTTGTTGCAATTTCTTTCCTTGGGAAAAAAGGGTAAAGTTTGCTTTTCAGGGAGAATCTCCTTTAGAGTTTGAACGCATTGATAATTTTCAAGATAGACTTAGCCAAATATGTCATCTAGGTTTGAAGCTTTTAGGTAAAATGTTTGCTTCTTAAAATTTTGTTCAAAATTCAAGATGCAAGCTCTCCTCCCTTGGGAAGAGAAGGCATATCAAACCTAACACTCTTATACAACACTTCTTAAGTTCTTGTTGATGTAGTATTGGATGCGAAGTTTCAAAATAGGCATGGTTATATAAATTCTCATCTCAGGACTATCATTGCATCAAATTAAGAATTTTCAATCCTTTATAGTCTAGACAAGAGAAGTATGGAGTAGTGTTCCAATGCTAAAGTCTTATTGTGAATCTCTTTGCTATTAGTGGTTCAAAAATGAGGAATCTGTCTTCTGCACCAAATGAGAAATATTCACAATATGTGCTAGGAAGGAATAAGTCCATAAGATCGAGTATGCAAGAACTAAGAATTGCAAAATTGGCTTATGTTTGACTTCCACAGAGAAATTTTCACTTTTTGAACCCATAGTCAGGGTTTCGAACCCTGTCGAACCCACAATCAAAAAACCAAACCTAGGGTGTATTTGACCCGAACTGGACCCAAATTTCAAACCCGGACCGAACCCAAATCGTAATCGGGCTTCCTAGGGGCGAACCCGATAACATAGAAAATAATGATATGCAACTCCTTCCTTATATTAACATGAAGCACATGCTGAGTACAAGTTGAGTATGATGTCTTTGCCAAGATTATTGGCTTACAATGCAACTCCGAAGTCTGAGTACAATGGCTGCAACTATAATGTTTCTAAATGCTCATATATGAATGTAAATATCAGGAGAAACCTGGTCACAAGAAGCGCCTGTGCTGATGAAGAGATGGCAGCCACACAATAACAAAAAATGAGCTCCCCTTGAGTCAAATTGAGCTCCTACATATGCCACTCCTATTCTTGCCTAACAATATTTTATATAAATAAATGTAGCAATTAAACTCCACTTTTTGGCACTTGAAATGATTGGTAGGACCGTAGGACCAAAATGCAACAATGCCCAGAACCATAGGATGCTTCAATGATGAGATATGAGCAAAAATATCATGCCAATGGCGCCCTTACTACTGCGTATCAGACTTTAGAAATAAATAACAGCAACCTGGAAACACCATCAGTTTGTTCCTAAAATGATCTCCAAGCAGCCACAAAAGAGTTTGAGCCAATGCCCACAAAATTTGGATGCAAGGATGTGCCAATATGAACCAAATCTAAGTATGCAGATTGAAAATCTCCAATGACTGAAAATAAGCTCTAATGAAAAAATCTATATATCCTTCAATGTAGCACAAATTGGACTTCTAAAATGAAGCCCACAACTGACAATAATCTCAGCTGATAGTTTCACAGCCTCAAAATTGCACAACCAATGAGAGTTTCGTTCCCAAAGGTTCAAGAATGGCAGAAACCCTAGCTGGCTTCTTCACCAAACAAGTTCTTCAAGACAAATATCAATTCCTGGATGATAGAAGCTTGGCTTGAACTTCCTTTATACCTTTTCAATCCATCTTCAAGAAGCTTCTAGAAAATAATATTATTTTATTTTATTTTAGTGACTTTATGATATAATATTTTATTTAAGTCACTTTATTAAATTAATTAAATATAAGGTCACTTTATAATATTTATTTAATTAGTAACCTTACAAATAATTAATTTAATTATTATCTCCCTTATTTCTCCAATCCAACTGAATTCAGGAAACCATCCACTGACTAGGTAATTGCCTCAAGAAGACCCCCTAACCATGCTCATTAGCCTACGAGGGTCAAGAATAGGCTAAATCCTCTAAAAACTGATGCTCACGAAAATGGGGACATTACACACAAACCTAGGCACTTAAATCATTATATATCTTGGAACATATTTGCTGCTCTTTATGTTTATTTGTCGTCCTTTTATTTGCTTTTTCTTAGACGCAAACATGGCAATATATGACTTCAAACATGGTTGGCCTTCATGACTTTCATCTTGGGTGCTGATAAACAAGTTTTTAATCTTTGACTTATTTATATATGTCAACAGTTGTCTTTGCTATCTTTTCTTATCTTTGTATATATGTAAACATTTATATTTGTCAATAACAGTGCCTTCAACCATCTCTGTATCTTCCAACATTGCATTTTCTTTCCACTTTAATGACAGCAATACTTTGATATTAGTTGACAATTAATCTTCTCACCTTTGACATCAATGATGATTAATCCAAGAATCTCGTCAATACTCCTTTGACATCAATGACAATATTTTGTTCATTCGTTTTGACATCAATGACAATGTTCTAACATGAATATCTTGAATGCATTGCTGACTCATTACAATTTGACGGAACAGTAATTAGAGAAGCTTGTAGGTTCATCTATCCTTGGCCATCCAATACATGATGTAATGCAGGTGCTGCTAACGTCAACTGTGATATTTGTTTCAGCCCATGTTTCATATTTTTTTGACATAAAACCATGTATCTTTGTTTCTGCTGCCATTATCTCAGTGTACTGTTTAGTTTGCCTGCAATTATCAATTTTTTTTTTTAAATGCAGAGAAACATTGTATTATTAGTTTTTGAGACAGCTTATTTCCTGGTTGCTGTATTGTATGCAGTCAGAACATGATGGTTCTGATGTACAAGAAGCCTTTAACATAGAGCGCCAACATGGAAGAGATTTTATTCCAAACATGACAAGGGATAGCCGTCTCAAATACATTACATTTTATGAAGATGGAGAAAGCATTCCTGGAAAAAGAACAGCAGTGTGGGAGCTTGATAAAGGTACATTAAGCTAAAACTTTTCATTCTATGCATTATAGCTTTCATTACTGAGGCAGTGAGCTTGTTATTTTTTTTGGCTTGTAGAGAATGTCTTTAGCTTCTCACTGGGATAAACTCAGCAAACTTTCATTGTCGTAGTGAACCACAGGAATCTTGTTCAATCACCAGTGATAATGAGAGAACTTTGGTTGGAAATGTGGCATAGCTTTCATCCTGATGCAAAAACAAAATTTGTAACAAAAGGTTCTTCTTGCTACTCCTTTTGTTGTGTGGTAGCAGAAAAGGTTCTTTTCTCCTTGGAATTCCTCTAATATTGTTATATTCTAACTAGCAGCTAAACGGGGGCCACTTAGGGATGAAGAATGTTACTGGGACTATGCCAAAGCACGATGTGCTCTGCCAGATCATTGTGAATATAGGTTACAAGACTGCATTACTGTTGATTCTGTTTTCTTCACTATTTAGGTGTCTTTAAATAGAGAAGAAATGTTAAGTGTAATATTTCATTAGTTGGTATCAAATATGCCTTCTAGCTCACTTAATTTGAATATTGTGTTAGGTATGTGTTTGGAGACGTTCATCTTGGACAAAGCTGCAGATTAAAAGGTTCTCCTGCAGATCTGTTAAATCACTACCTGTGATTAGCACATTCTTTATCTAACCATTTTTGTTGTAAATTACTAGCAATGCTTGTGGTTACATTTTATTTACCACAAGCCACCATTCATGCCAAAATAAATGGATCACGTAATTAGTGTGTGCTTCAATAAGCAACATGCAGAGGAAATTCGTATGATCCTATTCAATTTTCGTATCCTTCAACTCGTGTCCTTGCAAATACCATGTTTCATTATAGAAGGAAGAATTTATTGATTCCATTTTCAGAGAAAAGTACTCATTCGGCCAATATATGCTATGCAGTTATACCACTGCAGTGCCCATTATTTTTGTTTGTTGATGATGTGGTCTACTTCAGTCCGAGTTTTCAAATTATATTTATTTTTGGCACAATATTGAGAATACCGTGTCTGAACTGATACAGCACCTTCCTAAGCTCGTGATGGAAACTAACTCATGAATTTTATACTTGTGGGAAGAATATGACAAAAAATCTAGCTATCCTCCATAGTTTTCTTTTGAATTTCAATAGCTGTTCTTTAATTAGCAAATATTCAACAGCCCAATATTCTTCCTTAAATGTCATTCCTTTATATTTAGTGTAAATTAATATTCAAACTGTCTAAAGCTTGAATTTCACTGGAGAAAAATCTAATTTTTCCATGAAAAATAACTTGTTAGTTTTATTACTCATGAAGAAACCTCAGCTCAAAAGTCGAGCCGTACAATTTTTTAAAAATCTAAATTGGATTGTGCAGTGTTAGCAAAATAAGCTTAAGTTTCTACTCTTAGGGAGACTAAGAATGTAACATGAAAACACTTCCTAATGATTGTTCCCAAGAGTTTTAAACCAAGAATGATGAGTTTAGACATAGGTATGGTCATTTCTAAGGTGGTCTAAACATTTTGATGTGAAGTCGAGTTCAATTTAGTGGATGTCTAAGAAACATAAGTTACATGGATGGTTGCAGAACTATTAAAATAATGTTTTATATTGTAATGGTCAATTTAGCTTTTAGGATAGACTTTAAGAATCTTCTTTAATAAAGTCATGTTGACTTTAGGTTTTACCTTTTTACTTTATGAGCTGTCAATCTTATTCTATGAAAGTAATGTTTTATATCGTAATGGTCAATTTAGCTTTTAGGATAGATTTTAATAATCTTCTTCAATAAAGTCATGTTGACTTTAGATTTTACCTTTTTACTTTATGAGCTGTCAATCTTATTCTATGAGTTGTCATTCTTATTGTTTGAGGTGTTAGTCTTATCCTTTGTGAATAAGGTGTTTGTAATCTTATATAAGGAAGCTTTTGCTCCTTATTTCTTAATAGATTTTATGGAATCTTGGTTAATTTTTTATGTGTTGTCTTTGTAATATGGTTTTAGAGCTCAAGTTGAGCTTTATGATTTGAGAACATATGGAGTTCTACGAACAACTACTAGTGGTGATGAATCACACGCATGTGACACAATACATGCCAAAGGAGTGTCGTATGCTACAATACTATATTGTATAGAATCATATAGATTTGTACAAAGACAAGTTGTTGGGTTTGCAAAATCATGTGTTTTTTATTCTTGGAAAAACACATTTTAATCTCTATGCTTTGATTTTTCTTTGAAAAATCGTGCCCTTTCTTGTTTGAAAATTATGATTTTCAATGGTTTTCGTGGCATCTTGGGTCAATAAAATCGTGCAGCTATTTTTTTAAAATGATTTATTCATAAAATTCGAGGGTCTTCTATCAAAATCAAGAGGTATTTTTTCATCTGCAAGTTGCAATTTTTTTGTGGTTTGTAAGAAATCACAACTATAAATTGTTGGGGAAAGTGTTGAAAAATTACAATTAGAAGAAATCGTACCTTAGGTATTTTTTTGCATAGATTTTTGAAGAAATTTTGACTTTTTTTTCAAAATCATGGGTTTTTTGCATTTTCCAATGATAGTTAGGGTTTCTAGTGACGCTTTGGCGATTTTAAAAAAAATCATAGGTTTTTTGCTATTTTTTGCAATGGCTAGGGTTTTAGCTAACTTTCTAGCATTTTTTTGTAGTTTTTATTTACAATTTTTGATAAAATTATGTAGTTTCCAACACATAGGGTTTGTAGGCTTAACCATTGCGATTTTTGTAAGTGTTTTGATGATTTTTTGATAAAATTGTGTTTTTACGACTAGGGTTTTCAAACCCTATTTTGGGCTTCAAAATGGTTTGACCTACAAACTTTCAAATCTAACAACATTTGCAATTTTTTTGGATATATTTTTAATAAAATTGTCATTGTGTAGGGTTGACTAAAGTTTGACTTGCATACTTTCATGTCTAACATCAACAAATTTCTTTATTTCCCATGATTTCAGATTGTGAGAGGGATGGCTTCATTACCTAACATCATTTTGGAAGGGAACCATTGCTTTACTGACAAGAATTACATCACCTAGAAGCATCGAATGCTAATAGTCTTCAAGTACAGTTGTTTGAAAGAGACTGTCCCTAGTACCACCATCCAACCAATAGTTCTAGTTAAAGAGAGGACAAGTTTGATGAACATGATAGAGAATTAGTTATGTTGATCAAATTATCAATGGTAAATGCCATGCTTCTTGAAGTCCAAATAATGACAACTTTAGCTAACATTTGGAAGCATCTACATGACCATGAAACTTCAAATAAAGGTAGGTCCTTTTTGAATAATATGCTTTCTTCGATCATTATGGATGAGAAAATGTCCTTGCAGGAGCATTTACTCAAAATGAAGGACATTAAGGATCAATTGTCAACAATTAGTTGGAAGATTGAAGAAGAGGACATGGTTATAATCACATTGAAAAACTTACCACGTGCTTATGTGAATTTCATTGAGACGTTCAATATCATTGCTATAAATGCTAACCAAAAGTTTGAAGAGCTATGCAATAAGCTATTAAAACAAGATATATGGAAGAAACAGTTTGGTAGTAGCAATGAAACTAGTGTGGAACATAAATTTGCAACCAAAGGCAAAGGCATGAGCAAATAGTCACACCAGAAAGGACAAGGTCACATTGAGGATGCAACAAAGAATTTGGAAAACATCACGTCATTATTGTGGTAAGTTGGGTCATATGAAGAAGCACTGCAGAAAGAGGTTGGCTAAATAAAAACCCAACCAGGGAGGGCCTTAACAAAATTAGTATAAGGCTCATGTTGCAGAGTATTTCAAAGAGAAGGCATTAGCTTTCTATGCCTTCATGGATTGAAGACCAGTCGATTAGTCAAAATCATCTACATGGTACATCAATCCAAGAGCATCTCATCACTTCACCAACATGCAAGATTGGTTCACAGAGTACACTATTTCCTCTAATTCAATGATCTTTGGTGGTGGTGAGAAGTACATTGTTGAAGGTAGAGGGATTGTGCAAATAACCTCTAGAGGCAAAAAGTTAACTTTTTCTCAATATGTGCTACATACTTGGAATGGAGCTTAATCTACTTTTTGTTAGTCAAATTATGCGACGTAGTCCTAATAGAATAGATGCCATTTTCAACAAACACATGCAATATCATTGACAAGGATACCAAAAAGATTATTGCTTTTAGTATGGAAGATCATGGATTGTATAGATTAGTTGGAAATGGACATGGTAGGGAACATGTATTGGTAGCCAAGAGTGCATCAACCATTACTCTTTGGCATCAACAATATGGACACCTCAATTTGTCCTACCTCTCTCAATTAGCCAAAGAGAACTTGGTAGATGTCATTGTTGACATTCAACAACAAATATAGGGTGTGTGTGAGGCTTGCCAAGTTGGGAAGTAGCATAAAACACCTTTTGATGATGGACAAGCTTGGAGAGCCAAGTGAGCCCTACAACTAGTTCATGCAGATCTTTGTGGACCAATGTCACTAGGTGCAAGTATTTTCTTTTGTTTGTTGATGATTTTAGTAGGAAAAAGGTATATTTTTTGAAATTAAAGTCCAAGGTGTTTAATGAGTTTCAAAATTTTAAGGCATTAGTAAAAAAGAGTTAGGTTGTGCCATAACCACTCTTAGATTTGATAATGGAGGCAAATTTTGTTCTCAAGAATTCAACAACTTTTGTGCTCAACACGACATCAAAAGACAATTTACCACACCATACACTTATGAACAAAATGTAGTTGAGCGAAGGAATTGTACTATAACGAAGATGACTTGATGTATGATAGAGAACATGAGTGTTCCCAAGAGGTTCTGGGCTAAGGCAATATATACTGCCATTTATTTGCTCAATAGGTCTCCCACATCACCACTTGACCAACAATATTGGGTAAAGACCAAGGCAAGTTTGATGAATGCGACAAAAAAATAGTCATGTTTGTCAAATTATCAATGACAATGCCATGCTTCTTGAAGTCCAAATAGTGACGACTTTAGTTGACATTTGGAAGCATCTTCATGACCTTCATGAAACTTCAAATAAAGGTAGGGTCTTCTTTTTGAAGAATATGTTTTCTTCAATCATTATGGATGATAAAATATCCTTGCGTGAGCATTTACTCGAGATCAAGGACATCAAGGATCAATTGTTAGCCATTGGTTGAAAGATTGAAGAAGACATACTTATAATCATATTGAAAAACTTACCACATGCTTATTAGCATTTCATTGTAATGCTTAATATCAGTGCTACAGATGTTGACTTGAAGTTTGAAAAGCTATGCAATAAGCCCTTACAATAGGACAAATGGAAGAAATCGTTTAGTAGTAGTAGTGAAACAAGTGTGGAACAAATATCTGTAGCCAAAGACAAAGGCATAGACAAATGGTCACACAAGAAAGGACAAGATCGCATCATGGATGCAACAAAGAATTTTGAAAACATCACGTCATTATTGTGGTAAGTTGGGTTATATGAAGAAGCACCACAAAAAGTGGTTGGTTGAATAAAAATCCAATCGGGGAGGGCCTCAAAAAAATCAATGAAAGGTTCATGTTGTAGAGTATTCCAAAGAGAAGGCATCAACTTTCTATGCCTTCATGGATTGAATACTAGTCGATCAGTCAAAGTTATCTCCATGGTAAATTGATCCAAGAGCATCTCATCACTTCACCAACATCAAGATTGGTTCACAACGTACACTGCTTGCTCTGATTCAATGATCTTTGATGGTGGTGAGAAGTCATAGTTGAAGGTAGAGGGATTGTGCAAATAGCCTTTAGTGGGGAAAAAGTTACTTTTTCTCAATATGTGCTACATACCTACAATGGAGCTCAATCTACTATTTGTAAGTCAAATTATGTGACATAGTCCTAATCTAGATGTCATTTTCAACAAACACAAATGTAGTATCATTGACAAGGATATTGAGAAGACTATTGCTTTTGGTACAAAAGATCATGGACTATATAGATTAGTTGAAAATGGACAAGTTAGGGAACATGTATTGGTAGCAAAGAGTGCATCAACCATTACTACACTTTGGCATCAATGATATGGACACCTCAATTTGTCCTCCCTCTCTTAGTTGGTCAAAGAGAACTTGGTAGATGGCATTCCTAACATCCAACAATAAATATAGGATGTGTGTGAGGCTTGCCAACTTGGGATGTAGCATAAAACACCCTTTGATGATGGGAAAGCTTGAAGAGCTAAGAAAGTCCTACAATTTGTTCATGTAGATCTTTGTGGACCAATGAACACAACATTAGTCACTAGGTGCAGGTATTTTCTTTTGTTTGTGGATGATTTTAGTAGGAAAATGTGGGTATATTTTTTGAAATTAAAGTCCAAGGTGTTTAACGAGTTTCAAAAGTTCAAGGCATTAGTAGAAAAAGAGTCGGGTTGTGCCATAACCACTCCTAGATTTTATAATGGAGGAAACTTTTGTTCTCAAGAATTCAACAACTTTTATGCTCAACATGGTATCAAAAGACCATTTACCACACCCTACACTTCACAATAAAATAGAGTAGTGGAGCGAAGGAACTGTAATATAATGGAGATGGCTCGATGTATGATATAGGACATGAGTGTTCCCAAGAGGTTTTGGGTTGAGGGAATATATATTGAAATTTATTTGCTCAATAGGTCTCCCACATAGGCAATGAAATGTAAGACCCCAAAGAAAACATGGTCTAGCAAGAAATCAACAATTAGTCATCTTAAGGTTTTTGGTTCTATTGCATATGATTGGATTCCAAATGAGAAGTGGACCAAATTAGATCCTAAGAGTAAAAAAATGATGATTACAGGGTATAATGACAATCATAAGGCCTATAGGTTGATTGATGTTGATAGTGATCACTGGACTTTCAGTAGAGATGTGATTGATGAGGAAGTATGGCCTTTCTAGTCATCTTCTAAGATACATATTACTGATGATCAACCTATTGTCGCTAAGGATTTAGGTGTTCAACTTCAAGAAGCTCTACCTGAAGGGAGGGATTTAAAGCATGAGGAAATAAACACCCAACTTTTATTGATAATACCTTGGATCAACATCTAGATGACACATAGGAAGCCTAAACCTTGATGACAATGTTGATTTGGATGTAGCATCCTCTAAGAGGAGACCAAAGTGGTGGGAAAGCACCATTGGAGATGTTCGGGTAAGTGAAATGATTGAGGGTAGATCATTGAGAGGTAAGAGAAAGACAAACAAAGTCAACTTTTCTCTCATGGCCAATATTCAGGGGGTGTATGAGCCACACATGTTTGTTGAGGCAAAAGAGAAACTTGAATGGGAAAAAGCCATGAAAACCAAATATGAGTCTTATGAAGAATGGGACTTGGGATCTTTTAGATCTTCCACCAGGGAAGAAACCTAATGGTTGCAAATGGGTGCACAAGTTCAAGGACAAAGCAAATGGTACACTTGACAAGTACAAAGCTAGGTTGGTTGCTAAAAGGTTCTCACAAAGAGGGCATTGACTATGAGGAAACTTTTTCTCCTAAGCAAAGGTGAGCACTACCCGATTGGTTCTAGCAATGGTAGCTTAGTTTGGTTGGATGACGTTAGTGATTTGAGTTGCAGACCCCAAATCCCTAATATTTGATGATCTTCCAAGCATTAGGGGTGTCAAACCTGAGAAAATCACCACAAACCTATCTTCAGGTTGGGCAACTAAGGATCAACGCTTGAAGTGTGTAAGACCTCCTTCACTTATGGCTTTGCAAGACCAAGAGGGGTTCCTTGAGGTGTTGGATGAATGATGGATAAACTAGACAATTACCTTACAACAAACTATACCCATTGCACAATGTATCCCAATAATGGTGTCAAATATACCTGTGTTAGTTTGGATATGTAAGGTTGAGCAGCTACTTAATCGATATTATGCCATATGGGCCAATGAATGAGTTTTTATGATAACCCCTTTTAGCTAATACAAGCATTCATACATGGCAACATAATATACACACTAACAAAAAATTAAAATGTTTTAAGTGTTTGATTTTGAGTGTGTTGAGGACGATGGGGAGAGAAAGCAAATAGAAGACCAATGCCTAGATCTAGTTGGGTAATAAAGTCTTTGTGTTCACACAAAATATGTAACAACTACAAGCAAGGTGATGCATTGATCAATATACCACCTGTAATGTCGTAAAATTGCACCCCTTGCAATTTTACATGCATTCTTGTATCCACTTTAGTGTCCACTCCCTTAGCACTTGTGTAGGCTCATTTTAGCCCCTGCATCAGCCTTTTTCCTCTCTTAGGATGCTCAGGAACCCTTTTCAACAGCCACCTTCGTGCGTCAGCTTGGCGTCAAGCCTTGTGCTTTTCCCGTATCTTGTCATTTTGTAGGTGATGTGTTTGGACACTAGCACGCCGCGCTAGCATCCTGCAATGTTTCAACGTTCACATGGCCATTTCCGAGCATTTTTTCCACTTGTCACTTACCTTTGTCAGTGATAACAGCCCAAGACGCCTTGTAACAACTCAGGAAGCTTCTTCTCCTTCTCTCCTTAAATGCTATCTTTTCAGTTTATTTGGTCTTCTTCTGCTTCTTGGTTTCCATCTTGTACATTCTCCCATATTCCTCTTGCTATCTTGCTTGCATAGCTTTCTACAGCCTTCAACAACACTTTCAAGCCCTCTTGGCAACTCTCTTTGCAACACTCTTAAGCTCTTATAGCGCTCTTTGCAACACTCTTAAGCTCTTATAGCGCTATTTGTATCTCTCTTGGCTCTCACAACCTTCTCTTTTGTCCTTGCTCTTGTTGGCTTCCTTGAGCCTTGCAACTGTATCTCCCTTATCTTATGCTTGCGAGCATCTTGGGATTTCACACATCCCCCATCTATTGCATCTCCATTTTGTGATATGTGTTCTTCTCAAATGGGGATTTCTTTTATCACTCCTTTGTTCATTTGTCTCTATCTATTTGGTTGTCCATGGAGGTGGAACACCAAAACGGGGGTTTGTCCATTGTTGTTCATTTCTCCAGATCTTATGCATGCAGGTATTGAAGATATTCACGTGTTGGAGGCTTCATTACTTGGATTGTGAGAAGTTTCTCTCTCTATCCTCTTTAGTTCTATCATTTACTTTATCTTATTTCAGTTCTATCATATTCTATCACTTTCCCGCATTTTGGAAATAGTAGTCACTAAGCTATTTTCTGTGATATTCTCGCTTTCTGGTTTGTAAGAGATGCTAGCGCGCCACACTGTCATCTGTATTCCGCACTGATGTCTTTTGGCCAAGAGCTTGTCAGTTTGTCCAGAAAACCTTTGTGACTTACTCCTTCGGATTCTAGAACTCTCGTTGTGTTCTTTGAGGTAGTTTAGGGTAGTTCACCCCTTGTGAATCTCTTGAGAATAAAGACTCATGAGTAGTGAATCCCCCCTTCTCTACACCACCAAATACTAAGTTTTAGGAATGCACAAGCAAGCTAGGCTCTACACATACATTCAGAAAAACCATAGATATTTACATAATATTAAGAGTCTACTTAGTAATCCATAAGCATGCATATACATTTCTTTTATTATGCTCAAAGACACCTCACAAAGGCTTTGCAAGGATTTTACAATCATTTGGTTGGCCAACTAAACAACACATCTAGAAATAAAAAAGCATACAAATGGAAACACTCAATAAAGGTTGATTTAGTTGGTAATCAACTGGTCTATAAAGGTTACACCTATCATTACAAACTTTAGGATGAATCCAAATCACTATAGTACAAAAATGCCTATACTCAGAGCTGGAAACTATGAACCTCCTAGTTCCAGTATGCAATTTATTCTCTTTGCTAGGCTCCTCTCCTAAATTTTTTATCCTTTCTTCTCTAAAAATTGTAGCCAAGGAAAATATATCTTGGCAAGGAATTTGCAAACCATTAGAAGGTTGTGCAAAGACAAGGGAACCCTAGCTGCAACCTCTTCCAATGCTTAGGATACAAGTGTTTTGTAAATCTGATTTGACCACAAAGAGGTGTACAAAACATTCTTTTGACATGCACCACACCTTTTCATTGATGAGCTATGTGTTTGAATGCAAGCAGTAGGAAGAAATTTCCCAAAAATATCACCCAAATAGCATTCTAGAGATGCCATGAAACATAAAAAAATATTATGCAGATATTAAATGGAGTATTAGTGCCATACAATCTCCTAGATTTGAGCAAAAACAACATAAATGTTGTTAGGGAATGTACTTGGATCAAATTAGGGTAGTTGCAATGGTTATATCATTTATGGTGGTAGTTGAGATTCATCTTTATCATTTTTGCATGTTGCAAAAATTTGCCTCCTATTCAAATGCAGAAATACAACTTCATGTGGAGGTGGTTGAAAGAGCATACTTAGGAAACAAAACACATCTAGCAGGAAAAACGTCTTGAAATAACTCAGCAGAACTTTGAGCCCTAAGTGGATGAATTTAGATTGAACCACCTTTCCCACAAGGTCTAGATGACCTCCAAACACCTATAACACCCCACCTATAGAAAGACAGTCCCTATCGAGATGAGGTAGACCAACTTCCATTGGGACACATGGAAATCTAACCGACATTGGAACATGTCCATTGGTCCACAAAATATCTGCAACATCTCAATGCACCCCAAAATCTTGCAAGACCATCGCTTGTGAAAAAACTTCTACCAATTGAACATGTGGGGAAGTGTCCCCCATTGAGTCAAAATCACATCATACCTTTGTTCGGTTCACATTCCTATCCCCACAATAACTTCTTTATCATTGTATCCCCTTTACGAAAAGGTTGGATTCAAGTGCACTATGTGAGAATCTGCATGTCATCTGAAGACTACAGAGAAACCAATCGCAAGTGAACCTAACCTCTTATAAAAAAATCATTCAATTGAAAACCCTCACAAATGATGTCAGCAATGATGTCACAAGCAGACTAGGAAACCTTCATATGAGATGATGACATCATTGTGTCATCATGTATGGCTATAGGAAGTTAGGCCCTATCAGCTCACAAAAAATGACTTAGCCAATTTGAAAACTTTCAATGTCCATGTAGAAGAAAAGCCCTCAAGTGCACTTACAAAAAATTCATTTGCAAATTGGGCCTTATTAACTTGCAAATCTAATTGAATATTATAATATAAAACATAACTTTAATACACTCCCTTCATGGCCATTTTATTAACTACACCAAGCTTATCCCAAAAATTTACAAATTTGTTATGACCCAAAGGCTTGGTACAGAATTTTGTAGTTTGATCTTTTGAAGGAAAAAATCACAACATAACTAGTCCATCTTCTAGAAGTTTCCTAATGAAGTGACAATGTAGATCCACATGTTTGGTACACTTGTGGAAGATTGAATTCTTGGCAAGTTTGAGCACCCCTTGATTATTACAGAGCAGGGGTGAAGGCTCTACTTGAGGAGTCATGTCTGAAAGCATCCTTTGAGCCATATTGTCTTTGTTAGAAATATGAAACAAATGAATAACCAAGATCTTTCTATGAGAGAGATAAGTTATAAAATTGTAAATGAAATAACACAATTGCAGACCCGAAATTCCAAGAGATGTACAAATGTCAAGATGAAATATTGCATTAGGAGCTCAAAGCAAAACTGCAAAATAATGACTACATGCATCAATGTGTATTTATGCCAAAGTATGCAAAAGTATGCAAGTGTATACAAATAAAAGCTAGGTAGAAAATTTATATAGAATTAAGGAGATGGTAGTGGTGGTAAATCAACCAATAGGAATTGACCACTAATATCAACTAAAAGTGGTAAATGCTCTACCATTTAATAATGGGGACAACTCTCATCACCTTATCTACTAGTTATTAAATAATAATCTCACTTTATTATCCTAAGTAAGCTTAATAAAAGAGTAGGAAAAACCTAGGACTAAGGGAAAATAAATTAACCCAGTAGAAAAATAAAAACCTACACTAAGAGCCTCACATGTTGCTTTTATTGTTCCTCAAAATTCTTCTTCAATCGAGGAGAGAGATATTTCCTATTGCTTCTTACTTTTCCATGGGACTACACTTGTGTTAAGGCTGAAAACATATCCAAAAGTGAATATTTTGTCATCAAGAGAAGATGTCCAATCTAAATATGTGAACCCAACTGCCTAGGATCTTTGCTTCTACTGTACATAATGCCAAAGTCAAGTGTCCTTTCCACATATCTCAACACCCTTTTTGTTGCAATCTAATGTTCTACATTTTGTGCTATCATGGATTTGGAAATGAAGCTCACAACATAGCTCAAATTAGGTCTAGTAGTTGTAAGTTATATAAGGCTACCCACTAGTTGCCTATATGCTGACTCATTAACTACCTTCGAGTCAAATTTGGTTGAAATTTTTAACCCTTTCTCCATAGGTTTTGACAAAAAAATTCAATCTATCACACAAACTCATGACATATTTGGATTGAGAGATAAAAATACTCCCACCTATTTGCCAAACTTCTACACCTAGATAGTAATGTAGGAGGGATAAATTGGTCATGCCAAAAGATTTACTAATAACAAATTTGATTTGTTCAATAATACTTGCCTCACTACTTGTAATAATGATATCATCTACATATATGTTGAGAAGAATGAGATCATTACCCATGCTTTTGATGTATAGATTTCCATCTGAAGGACTTTGCTAAAATCCATATTCAACTAAAAAATTGTTGATTTTGATGTACCATGCCTTAGGTGCTTGCTGCAAGCCATATAGAGCTTTCTTCAATTTGCATACAACATGCTCCTTCCTTGCAACCTAAAAGCCTTGTGGTTGAGTTATCTACACTTCTTCAAATCTCCATTGAGGAAGGCACTTTTTACATCCACTTGATGGATTTCTCTGCCAAATTGAGATGCCATGGCTAGAACCAATCAGATGGTGCTCATCTTTGTTGCAAGAGTAAAGGTCTCCTCGTAGTCAATTCCCTCTCTTTGTGAGAACCCTTAAGCAACCAACCTAGCTTTGTACTTGTCAAGTGTACCATTTTCTTTGTACTTGACCTTGTACACACATTTACAATATAAAAGGGATGTGTATAAACATAAGTATGGTCATGTCTAAGGTGATCTAAACATCTTTAATGTGAATTCTGGTTCAATTTAGTGGATACCTAAGAAACATAAGTTCCATGGATGGTTGCAAAAATCCCAGTTCAATCAAGGGGAAATTACCCAGCTATGTGTTTATGCAAGTCATCAATTTCTTAATGGCCAGTTTTGGAACCATTGTAGTTGTATTCAAATCATTGTTGTGCAAATTGATGGTTTCAACTAAGTAGATAAACAATCTTTCCAAACAACAAAGAAAGGTTATGGGAACATCTACATGTGTTGTCTCTTCCCTTTCTAAGGTTTTTCAACTTCTTTCTCAAGCTTCTAGAGATGTATAAATGTAAATACCCTATGGTGCCTTTGTAATGTGATTGATAGAGTAGAATGTTAATAGCCTTGAGTGACACAAAATTGGAGTGAATGGAAAGTGAACTAAGCTTGTTGGAAAGCTTCTATGGGTGTTCAAATGTGTATCTAAAGAATGTTTGTAAAGGTCTCAAGAAGGCAATAAACTTGTATAGCCAAAAAGAAAACAGGCAACTCGTGGATTTCCTTTACTCTTCTAGACTTTCTTGCCAAATTGGGTTTTTCTAAGCGGTGTTTTGTGCACTCTTGCTCTTACTCTACATGTTTGATCTTCATCTTCTAAATGAGAGGAGTTGGCAATGCAAATATAAGCAGGTATGATTTCTTTCCCTTTGAATTGCATATAGTATAGCCACTTATTCAATTCAAGTGTTGTTCTAAAAGATTCATGTTGGTGAGTTAAGTAATAAAATATTTATACTAATTGTTGATCGTATTGGTATCCAAACAAGTTTTCATTCTTGTATGCTTTTTATTGATGTGACACTTTTGCAAGTTCACACCCTTTGCAAGAGTAGGTAATGCTAGATGAGAATCTCTCATAATTCCTTTGCAATGGAGAAATACCCACAAGGAGGTGGAGTATAAGTAAGAAACATGGTTCCCAAAGATGAGAGACTACCTCAAGTTGGTCAAGGGAGGTTTGGTCAATTGGAGGATAATGTTAGCAAAATATTCTCATTCCATCAAAAACCTTGAACGATTGGATGTGATTATGAAAGCTCCCATATGGAAGATGGGAATTTCTATTGTAGTGTTGCGACTAGACTTAGCAAAATCTTGGGAAGCTTATTTTTACTCAAACTTAGATTCACTAGGAAAACTTGGCAAATGCAAAAAATCATTGATTGAAAAATATAGAATTTTAAGGAATAGGCTTATTATATTGCATCATATATCACATTAGCTTCAAATATACAAAAATAATAATTAGGTAGATCTAATATACATGTATTTATAAAGAAATAAGTATAACTTTTCAAACATCAAACTAGAAAGTTTTTGCAAGAGGACCATAACAATTCAAAACTATTATATTATTATTTATTGTTGCTATTTTTGTTATTGTTATTGTTGTTGTTGTTGTTGTTATTGTTAATTTTATTATTGCTATTAAATTGTTATTGTTATTATTTTTTATTAGGGGAAAAGTGGGTTTTGATGGGACCCAAAACCCATTACAAACAGGTTTTAGAGGGACCTGAAACCCAAACAAAGGAAAGCTACAAATAGATAAAAAAAATAGATGATTAGTAGCCCAGTGACATCAACAATCCTAGAGATACACAAGAAAATTCATGCTTCAAAGAAGAGGTTTTGAAGGTACCCTAAAACTCTCAACAAATAGGTTTTAACAGGGATCAAAAATCCAAACCAAAATTAAAAACTACTTGAACCAGCTAGGCACCAATCAACTTGCAACAACTAGACAATAGCATACCATTTTCTCAACATTAGTAACACTGAACCATCTAGACTCCTCACTAGATTAGAGGAGTAAGAGAAAACCACTAAGCACTAGGGAGAAACTTTCTTCATACTACACCATCCAATTCGATATGCCAACTCATATACCACCTCAATAGGATAGGGCTCCCTTCTATAGGAGAGGAAGAAGTGAGAACCATTATACAATGGTCACCTCCCTTCTGAACACACAAGCCCCACCTCAATAGGAATCCGTAGAAGAGAAAAAAAACTTCCCACCACTACTACAACATCCAACTCCACCTCAATAGGAGAGGGCTCCACCTCAATAGGAGCATTCTTCACCTCCATAGAAAACAACTATAAAACCTAGTAACAAGAAAACCCTCTAGTAGAAAATGCAATCACCTCCACCTTTGGTAACAAGAAAGACTGGTACAATAGGAAAGACTCAAACAACATCCCAACCAACAACATTAGCAACCCAAATCGTTGAGTAAATAGGAAACACATTAGAAACAACTCAGCCAACATAAGTAAAATACCCCCTTCAACCAACAACTTCAAAATCCAGAAGGTAGTCAAACTAACAACTAGAAAACTAACTCCCATACAGAAAAATAGGACCAAGGACAAATCCAAAACCAACAAAACTTGCAACCTCTTCCATCAAGAAAGCAACGAACACCAGAAGGAGCAACAAGCAAACCACCGACACTTCCTCAAGCAAAAATCCCTACGCAAGAAGCAAAAGCAAAATTCCTTCGAGACAAAAATCATCCAAACCCACAAAGGGGGGCAAAGCATCTACAAGCAAAAACATGAGCATCAGATAAATAAATGGCACAAAGAGCAGCCCCCCCAACAAAGATAAAGGCATTGAAAACCACTTGGGGATCAACACCTAACTCAAACACAACAACAAAGAGGCTCCAATAAAAGAAAAATTAGAAACCTCCCCACCAAAGGCTCCAGAAGGTGAGCATATAGCCACAAGGAAACCAAGAACTAAAAAAGGAAAATTTCCCCAAAGAATCCTACTACCCTGAGCAAAAGGCCTAAGATAGAGCAAAAACAAAGATAGCAGTAGAGAAAAAGGAGTCAAAGGACTCACCCAAGACACCCACCAAACAAGAAGCTCTACACATGAAAAGAGAGCGCAAACAATAAAACCCTCAGCAAATCAAAGGGAAAACACATGAACAACAACATGCCCTCATCCTCCAAGACAACCACAAAGACTTCATAAAAAAGCCTTGCACGGGAAACCATCAAAATAGGGGATCCTGCCAAGAAAACTACAATCTCCCAAAATAGGTCCACCCAAAATGCCACCACCGAACGAGCCTAGGGAGAGTAGTAGAAAACGACCACAAATAGCTGATGTAGGGAGGAAAAGCCAACAAGAATCAACATCACCATCTTCTAAATCTAAATTGCCATCATCACCTTCAGGAGATTTCAAACCTCCAACATTGCACCAGTTCCCACCCACATGCTCCATCTTGTTATTGTTATTGTATTGTTATTATTATTATTATTATTATTATTATTATTATTATTATTATTATTATTATTATTATTATTATTATTGTTAGTATTCTTGTTATTGTTATTACTGCTATTATTATATTATTTTTGTTATTGTTATTTTTGATTAGGTAAGTAGGGTTTTGAAAGGGCCTCAGCCCTTGTACAAAAAAATGATAGAGAATAAAGCATAACTAGGAAACAACTAACTCCTAAAAAGGACAACTAAAGACAACAAAAGGAACAACAAAACTAAAGATTGACCAACCCTCCCAAAGTCAGGGTGGTTTAAGAAATTGTTCCAATGAACTTTGCTTTATCTCAAAACTAGGATCCTTCTCCAAAAATATATCTTTTTTGGGGTAGAGAGGAGACATACAATCACTGACAGAACCATCTCTCATCCCCAAGGCAATAAATGAGGGGTCCATCAATGAACAATCCATAAGGGAGTAACCTTTAAGATCTTCTTTTTGAACTTCCTGAAAGATAGGAGTGATGTAATCCTCCTTAGAAGCTAGTTGATGATCTTTCTTCGTCCAAAAAAAGTGTTTCTTATTCTTTAAACAAATAGTGGAGGTATGAGCCACTTTACCATAAGAAAGGCAAATAACTAGAGAGTCTTCATAATCTATTTGTTGCACCCAAACTCTAAATTTTGAAGACAAGGTAACTTGAGTGGGAAGATTTTTATTTTTCTCCACAAACACATTAAATCTAGTGAAATAACAAAAAAAAACATAAATTTAGTGATCTTATTAGTAGCATAGTATTGCCCAAAAGAATTGGCAATAGATATGAAAATATTTTCATTCCAAAATTCCATGGGTAGCCCATGCAAACAAACCCAAATAGGAAACTTGAAAGTTTCTATCATAGGGTTGAAACCACGCAACCAATTTCAAAAACTTAGACCATTTAAACCCAAAAACCAAGTGTCATTAAGGACCCTAGTACTATCCTCCTGACAAGAAAATGAAAAAAGAAAAAAATCATTCAACACTGTTGAAACCTGAACCTCTCCACAAAGCTTCCAAATCTGAAGGATCCATTTTCTAACATTATCAATATTGGGATGATTATCACAAAATCTCCCAACAAGTGAGCTCCTTAGCCAATCAAACATCTCAACAATAAGAGAATTAGGAACATAAAAAATGATCTATACAATCTCCTTATCATTTGAATAGACAAAATTCCATAAAAACAACCTTCCTCCACAACCCTAGGGGTAAGATAGGAACATCAACCTCTAAAATGATAGTAGGAGATGAAACCACAATAGGAAATGAAGCAACAACTTCATTAACCATCAAATGAAACCCCTACTCATCCAAAGCAAAAGAAATGGGATTTGCAGAATCGTATCCTTAAGTTTCATCATGGAGGACAAAATTGTTGAACACACAAGACAACTGAGGGGGGTGAATCAATTGTACCTTAAAACTTCAAAAACCCTCACAAACATTCAGATCCACATTAATCCATTTAACCCTTAATCTGTTAGAATGATTTATCATGAAATAAAATAATAAAAATAGAACCAAATCAACACCATACACAAGGAAATACCAGATTTACGTGGAAAACCAAAGAAGGGAAAAACCACAGTGAGGATTAACTAACAATATAAAGTAACATCAACATCGAATACAATAGGGCTCACTTCTGGAGGGATCACTACCCAAAAGAAAGAAAGGCTCACTTCCAGAATACAAGAGAAGATAGAGAAGAGTGTTACAATGAGAAATCCATCTCAAAGCAACAAAAAAGTCCACCACAACATCACCAACACCTTCACAGTATTTTTGAAGAATTATAGACACCTTCTGCTCACTGCATTTAGTAATCTAACACATGAAAGTTCACACTACACTTCAAAAATTCGCACCCTACAACTCTACAATTCACATCACTTGCATCATACTCATCTACCTTTTCATCCTTCAACAACTCAACACTTATTTATATCATCTTCAACTTTGAAAAAATTCTCCAAGGTTGGCTATGCACCTCAACCATGCAAATTTAAATTAGGTCAGCGCCAAAACATTTCCACAATGGAAAGGAATGAAGGCCGAACCACATCACACCTTAGCTAGGACCTAAATCCATTCATACACGCCACACCACACTTCTACAAACATCAAAACAAATTTGCAATTAGTGTAAACACCCAAGGTCGATTGAACTTGTGTTAACACCATTAACGCTTAAGTACACGCTTCCTCAAAATCAAAGACAAGTTTCAAACATCACATAACACTTGAACATGATATATAATATTCCAAAACACCCTAAAATCCAACAACTTCCTTCACAATAACTTTGACTTGAAGAATATACACACCTAGTACACTCAAACAACTCTATCATACACTGTAACTCAAGAAACTGACTTGTAAAGCACCAAACCACAAAAAACTTCATCTAAAGAAAGAAACACACACTATCAACACTTTTCCAGGTCTGCAAGAGCTGAAACCATTATGCAGAGAAATGTGGAGTGAGAACATTTCTCCCAGACACCTTTGTAATATACAATTCACACACTGGTGAACAAAACTTCCTCTACACAATGATCCAACACACCAAATTCTAAATGCAACTCCTTTGGACACCCCTAATCAACATATCCAAACCATACAATCAGATCTTCAACCTAGAAGAAATGTGGAGCCAAACCAGAACACTACTCTGCAACACAAAACACACTACAACACATTGTTTCCACTTTTTATTCATTTTTCTCAAAAGCACTCGGAAACCAAGCACTAGAGACATATCCTCAATATCCTCAACACTTCCTCATCACCACCAAGCCAACTACAACATAGCAACTCAACCATACATCCATAACCAAAAGCCTATCAAATCAACATTAGAGGTTGACACTAGCAGCTTACTAATGACAATGTAAAGTAATTAATCAAAGCATCATTAGAGACAACAACTCAATACCAACTACACATCCTTGCAACAAACTCCTCATATAGTTGATACCAATGATAACACAAGCTTGTTGACATCAATGCTAACATCGATTGCACATACTTGCAACAATCTCCCCCTTTGTCATTGATGGCAACAAATGATGTGAAAAACCATCAACAACCACAACAAATTTGATCCTCAATGCTCTGAGCTTCATGCCAACTCATTATCTTTTTTTCTTTACTTTCTTCCCCTTACACAATTGACTCATTACTTTCTCTCTCCCTTTAAAACATTTATTTTTCACATTGCTCTCTCTCCCCCTTAGATCTTTTCCATATTACTCTTTCCCCCTTTGACATCAATGGAAAAGGACAAAGTGTTTTCCTAATTCATTCCCTCCCTTTGACATTAATCAAACTATTTACCATTTCTTTACAACTTCCTTTCCTTTATTGCTCTACATACTCCCCCTTAGGAGTACACACCAAATTGCATCAATCAACAACCATTGCATAATGGAAACACTCACTTATCCTGACTGCAACAAAAAAAAATGCCACTACCTACTCCCCTTGAGAGGTAGCCACCAACACCAGTCCATACCAAAGCATGAATCTTGATATCAACTAGACTGATGCATCTCCTTATGCATCTAGTTCAAGGAAGGAGGGGAAATTTCCCCTAACTTCTCTCAAAGATACTCAAAATTATCCCTTGGAAAAGTCTTAGTAAATATGTCAGCAACCTGATCCTTTGTAGGCACATATTCAAGCTTCACTTCATTCTCTACAACCTTCTCTCTCAAGAAGTGATATCGAATTGAGATATGAATTTTCCTTGAATGCATTACCAGATTCTTTGAAATATTGATAACACTTGTATTATCACATAAGATAGAAATTGGTCATCATATACTAATCTAATATCTTTTAATGTTTTCCTCGTCCAAGAAGCTTGTGTGCAACAATATGTTGCAATATATTTTTCCTCTACAGTAGATAAAGGTAGTGAATCATGTTTCTTACTTAGCCATGACACCAATTTGCATCCAAGAAAGAATGCATTTCCACTTGTACTTTTCATGTCATCTACACAACCAATCCAACCTGCATTTGTGTAAGCACTTAGAGTAAAGTTAGTATCCTTTGGATACCACAAGGCATGATCTAGAGTTCCTTTCAAGTATCCAAATATCCTCTTCACTTCTGCAACATGTGACTCTCTAGGATCTTTTTGAAATCTAGCCATAGGACAGACTACATGCATGATATCCGGTCTAGTATTAGTTAGATATAACAATTATTTAATCATTGATCTATATTTTCTTTGATCATCCCTAGGAGATTCATCATTCTTTCTCAGCTTGCAACCAATAACTATAGGGGTACATATAGGTTTAGAATCTTTCTTTCCAAAATTCTTCAACATTTCCTTGACATACTTTGATTGTGAAATCAAAATACCTTTATTTGTCTGATTGATTTGTAGCTCAAGGAATAAAATTTATCTCCCCAAACATTGACATATCAAATTCTTTTTGCATCTCTTCTGCAAATCTCTTACACAACTTCATTCCTCCAAAAATTATGTCATCAACATATACAACCATAATCAAGATTTGATCTTTTTCAACTTTGAAGTAGAGATTGCTATTTGCAGTACCTTTATTGAATCATTGTTGTAACAAGTACTCATCCAACCTTGCATATTGAGCTTTGGGGGCTTGCTTCAATCCATATAATGCCTTCTTCAATTTGCAGACCATATCTAGTTTATCTGATAATTGAAATCCTTCTGGTTGTTTTATGTATACTTCTTCATCCTATTCTCCATTTAAGAAATTAGACTTCACATCCATTTGATAAAATTTGAAATTCTTATGTGCTGCAAAATTGAAAAACATCATGATAGCTTCCATCTACAGAGCAAATGTCTTCTCAAATTCTATTCCTTCTACTTGTGAGTAGCCTTTATAGACAAGCCTTGCCTTGTTTCTTACCACTTCTCCATTCTCATTCACTTTGTTCTCGAATACCCATTTAGTTCCAATTACATTTTTTTTTGTTGGTCTTGGGACAAGTTCCCAAGTCTGATTTATCTCATTTTGCATTAGTTTTCTCCCATAGCCTTGATCCAATACTCATCCTTGAATGCTTCAATCACTATTTTGGGTTCAACTTCAGAAACTAAACATAGATTTACTTGTTCTTCAACAACTTTAATTCTTATCAATACACCTTTATTCTTATCATCAATGATCTATTCTTCAGAATGATTCTTCTACACATACTTAGGAGTTTTAGTTACCTTTGTGGAGCTTCTTCCTCTTCAATCTGCACTTCTTTTTCCTTAGCTTTTTCTTCTTCTCTACAAGTAGACTTTTGATAGATTTACTTTCATCATTGTCCTTGCAACTTGAACAATCTTATTATTTCTTTTAACCACTCCATTTTGTTGAGGAGTCCTAGGGGTATCTATAAATGCCTCTTTATTCCATGATTATTACAAAATATGTTAAACTCATTGGAGGTGAAATATCCACCTCTTTTAGATCTCAAACATTTGATTTTCATATCCATTGCATTCCCAACCATAACTTTGAATGCTTTAAAATTATCTAGGGATTTTGATTTTTCTTTGAGAAAAGTAACTGATGTCATTCTAGAATAATATCAATCAATAGCATGAAATACCTATCACCTTGAAGGCTTCTTACTCTGGTAGGACCACAAAGATCTATATGCACCAATTCCAACAGTCTGGTAGAAGATTGTTCTTTGACTTTGAAACTTCTTCTTGCTTGCTTTCCAACTTAAAATTCCTTATAGACAACATTGATAGGCTTTGTAATCTTTGGTAGATCTCTCATAGCTTGAACTAAACTTATTCTCACTAGGCTATCAAAATTTACGTGACACATTCTTCTATGCCATATCCAACTCTCATTGATCTGAGTCATGAAACAATAATCATCAACACTTTTGAGCTGATAGAAATTTTCATCTGTCCTTTCAACAACAATCATAGTTTCAAAGCCTTTTTTGATTTCAAATCCATCATCCTGAAATATAAGATTGTATTCTTTGCTACACAATTGTCTAACACTCAAGAGGTTATGCCTTAAACCCTTAACATAGTAAACATCATCAGTATTATGCTTTCCATCAAAACTAATTGAAAATTTTCCACATATCTTAGTAGATGTATCATCAACAAACCTAACTATTCCTCCATATTTTTCAAGTTTAATAAAATTACTCTTATCACCAATCATATGATTTGAAAATCCATTCTCTATGATCCAGTAGTTCTTCTCCTATCTAGCATGAAAAGAAGACACCAAAGTGCCTTCAATTTTAGCACTTGCTTCTAGAGCCCTTTCCTTCACACATCTCTTAGAGTTAGTAGAATTAGTTTCATCTTTTAAAGCCATGAACAAGCATTCACCAACCTCATCATCTCCATAATTAGATTCATCATTAGATATACTTGCATCTTCTCTAACACAATAACTTTTATAATCATCTTACTTTTGTTCTCCCTATTTTTGTTATTCAAAGCTTTGTTTTCACCAATTTACTTTCTAGTACCCTTTTTCATTCTCCTTACAAAGTTAACTTCCACATCATCAAGATCCAACTTTTTCACTACTTGTACCAAATTCTCTTATCTCAAAAGTAGTTAAAGAACCATAAACTAATTTATGGTATATTGATTCAAATTTTGTAATTCTTCAATATCAAAAAAATTATGACTATAAGCTTTAGGAAGAATTATAAGTACCTTTGATACCATTGACAACTTTATCCACCATCTGCAAGTATCTTGTGAGGTTCTCATCTTCAGACATCCATATGGTATCAAACATGATCTTCAAATTTTTCATTTTAGCTTGCTTGATCTTATCATCTCCTTCATAAATGCTTTCTAACTTCACCCAAATTTCTCTAGCAGTTTTTCAGATTCATAACTCTCACCAATTCCAAATTAGCAAGACCACTTAAGAGACCATACCTTGCTTTACCATCATTTTCATAGGCCTTGATCTCATCATCAATGCTCAAACCATTTGTAGGAATAGTATGTCCTCTCTCAACGGACCTCCAAATTTTAAATCCAAGAGAAACCAAAAAACCTTCCATCCTTGTCTTCCAAAATGCATAATCTGATCCATCAAATATCAGAACATATTTCTTGTGTTCCATACTAGATCTACCTCAACTGGTTAAGCTTTCTTCCAAGGAACCTTGCATTGATACCAATTTTTGAATGCACAAGACAACTGAGAGGGCAAGGGTGAATCAATTGTACCTTAACACTTCAAAAACCATCACAATCATTTAGATCCACATTAATCCAATTAACCCAAGTAATTTGTTAGAATGATTTACCATGTGCAGTGTAGAAAAAGGTATCCTTTATATTTTCACACTTTTTTGGGCCCTCCTAATTAAAATGGAGTTAATAATGCCTTAATTTAGTGTTGAAAAATGTATCCCTTTACATTTTCACACTTGTTTGGGCCCTCTTAATTAAATTGAGCTTAATTATGCCTTAATAAGCACTTTTATTCATTTACAAGCCTAATAAATTACATTTTCTAAGGGGGGAACCGGACAATAATTAATGCCTAAACATAACAATTTACCTTGAGCAATGTGTGTTCCAAGAACAAGGGCTTGAGATCCATTCACCCATCCTCCCTAGACCTTTGGACTTAAATTTAAATTATGTTTTTGGTGGTATTTTAACATCTTCAAATCCATAATTCAATGTCAGCTTGTGATATTTGAATTTCGGTAAATTAAGGATACATACCTATAAATACAAGGTCATTTCACTAAGTTTCACCTAGATTTTCAAGATATCTCAAGAGCACTTTCAAGAGAAATTTCACAAGAGCAAAGTTGATGATCAAGAGCATTCAAGGGAAGATATATAAGAGATTTATTGCAAAAATCAAGATCCTTTCATCATGTCAAAGTATCCTTGCATCATGCATGTTTTTTGAGTTAACATTGTGATGTAGGTTTCAAGATCAATTCAAGCATTCAAAAACATCAATTCAAGTATCAAGATCTACATCCAATTCAACTATTTCATGCAAGTTGAAGACTTTCTAAGATTTCCATTATCAAGGTTTTTACAGGGGTTTGTTGAGTGGTAACATAGATTTGTTCATTCTTCATTCCATCTTTCATGCATTTTTTCAATTCAAGGTTTGATTACTAAAAAAGAGTTTGACTAAGGCAAACTCCCATTCACCAAAACCAAACAATTTTTCTCTCTAGTGTGTGTGATTGCAGATTTAGGTTGAAGAAGGATTGAAGACCGCTTGAAGAGAAAGATTGGAAAAGTTGTCAAAGTTGTTGTCAAACCATAGAATCTAACCTACAAATCTAATTTTTGACTTTTCAACACTAAAACCTAGACAAATCAGAAGCTATAGATTAGCATCAGAGGCTCCCGAAAGTTGCAAAAAAATCTTGACAAAAGACCCATTCACCAATTGGCAAATGAGTCCCAGTCAGCCTTTAGAAACTCACTTTTGGTGATTGGTAAACACACTTCTTCCCTTCTCAGATCTGAAATCTATTTTTTGGTTCTATTAATATTGAGTTTAATATTGTTGTTTCAAGTGTTAGATTGCATTTTAGATTTGATTTTCTATTTTTAGTTTTTCTCCCCAAAGTGTTGTTTGACTTTTACCCCCTATCCTAAGAGCATAAGGAAATCAATAGATCCCCTCATTAAGTTGACTCACCTGAGGGTTCTAATTCAATTCTTTGTGTGGATCTCATTTCCTAATGAAGTAAAGGAAAATATGTCTATCTATTATCGTTTTGGTGAACCTCCCCTCTTATAGCCTAAACCCTATTTTTCTTTGTTTGATCATGAAAGAAAATAATAGAAACAAAACCAAATCAACACCATACACAAAGAAACACTAGATTTATGTGAAAAAATAAAGAAGTGAAAAATCATGGTGAGGATTAAATCACAATATAAAGTAATATCAACACCAAATACAATAAGACTCACTGCCCAAAAGAAAGAAACGGATCACTGCCAAAGGCTTATTGCTAGAATAGAAGAGAAGATAGAGAAGAGTGTTACAATGAGAAATCCATCTCAAAGCAACAAAAAGGTCCACCAAAACATCACCAACACCTTCATAGTATTCATTTTGGCTAACATTGCTAGTGATTACTCATGGTTTATTAACTCGCATGCCTCATATCATGAATCTTCATAAGGAGTGGTTCTCTTCATACAAGGCATATGATGGTGGTGAGGTGCTCCTTGATAACAACAATTTAAAAAAATATTTATAAATAGAAAGTAAAACGTGTGCCAACTGATGCCAAATAAAATATCTTATAAATGTGTGCACATTTTGTAGACACATTATGCTCATTGCATTCAGTAATCTAACACATTAAAGCTTACACTGCACTTTAAAAATTCACACCCTACAACTATGCAATTCACATCACTTGCATCATAATCATCTATAGATTATCATCCTTCAACAACTCAACACTTATTTATATCATCTTCAACCTTGAAAACATTCTCCAAGGTCAACTATGCATCTCAACCATATAAATTCAAATTAGGTCGGCACCAAAATATTCTTGTGGTGGAAAGGAATGAAGGAGGACCACAACACACCTTATTTAGGACCTAAATCCATTCATACATGCCACACCAGGCTTCCACAAAAATTAAAGCAACTTTGCAATTAGTGTAAACAACCAAGGTCGGTTGAACCTATGTTAACACCTTTAACACTTAATTGCACACTTCCTCAAAATCAAAGATGACTCACAGACACACATAACACTTGAACACAATCTAGATATTCCATAAACACCTTGAAATCTAGCAAGTTCCTTCAGCAACAATTTTCACTTGAAGAGTGTACACAACTAGTACACTCAAACAACTCTGTCATACACTTTAACTCAAGAAACTTACTTGAAAAGCACCAAACTATGAAAAAAATCATTTGAAGAAAGATAAAAAAAACTATCAACACTCTTCCAAATCTGGAAGACTTGAAATCATTATGTGGAGAAATGTAGAGCGCGAACATTTCTCCTAGACACATCTGCAATATACAATTCACACACTGGTGAACACAACTTCCTTTGCACAATGATCCAACACACCAAATTCTAAATGTAACTCCTCATAACACCTTTCATCAACATATCCAAACCAAACAAGCAAATTTTCAACCTAGAAGAAATGCAAATCCAAACCAGAACACTACTCTGTAACACAAAACACATTGCAACACATTGTTTCCTCTTTTTATTTAGTTTTCTCAAAATCACTTGGAAACCAAGCACTAGAGACACATCCTCAAAATCTTTAACACTTCCTCATCATCACCAAGCCAACTGCAACATAGCAACTCAATGATAAATCCATAGAAAGAAGCTTATCAAAGCAATAATAGAGGTTGACACCAATAGCTTACTAATGACAATACAATGCAATTAATCGAAGCATTATAAAAAAAAAAAAACTCAATACCAATTGCACATCCTTGTAACAAAATCATTTTCATACAGTTGAAACCAATGACAATACCAACTTGTTGAAATCAATGACAACACCAACTACACATACTTGCAACAAAAACATCTTTAGAAGGGAAAATAGACCCTTTTCTCAAACCCATAAACTAATCATCAGTGGCCTTAACCACATGCACCTCGACAAGCTTATTTTCCTTAAAACAAGCATCCAAGAAGATATTCATGAGAAACTCATCCTCTTCACTTGGAGCAACCCCATCTCAAGGTGAGAAATCAAAGGTAGAAGGGTAAGAAGGAAAAACTTCTTCCTCTCCCCACCAAACATCCACCTCCTCACTAGCCATTTTAATAGCAAAAGAATCCTTAGATCCCTCAACCATGAAAGGATTTGGTCCAATAATAGCCACAAGAATGACAGTGCCACAACCAGAGGCTATTATTGCCACCACATGGGAGAGGGAGACAGTAGTTGGGACCATCTCTTGTGCAACATGAGTGCCCTCACTATTGTTAGAATTTCCCTCACCATTGTCATTGTCAATGGAGGAACCAAAACCATTGCCTCCAAATCACATAGGGTTTTCCTCATAGACTACTACATGCTTTGCTTTGCTCCACCCATCGCTTCAAGATGTTGTTACAACTTGTTGATATTGTTGTTGTTATTATTGTTTTTGATTAGGGGTAAAGAAGGTTTTGATGGGACACAAAACCCCTTACAAACTGATTTTGAAGGGATCTGAAACCCTATCACATCAAAGCATGTTGCTAACAAGAAAATCCGCAAACCAATCACAACAACAACAAATAGAAAATCAAGACTACACAAGCTACAACAAACAAGTTTTGAAGGGACCTTGAACCCTTTACTACTAGGTTTTAACCGGGACCTGAAACCCTTAGGTAAACAAAGACATAGCCTGCATCATCTAGACATCAACAAACCGACCACTTAGGAAAAACACCATTGAGCTAAGAAAAAGAATCATCTTAATGGTGTATAACACAATCTTACCCTTAATCGACAACAACAACAAATCCAACCACCCCACCTCTTTAGAGGGGCTAGAGAGCACAACTGAAGACTAAAGCACATTAGCCTTCTTGTAGCACCACACCACCTAAGATGCCAACCCCACCTGCACCTCAATACGAGGGAACTCCCCTCTATAAGAGAGGAAGATATGAGAGCCCAAACCTCCAAATACTTCACTCTTCCACCCATACATGCTCCACCTCAGAAGGAGCAAGTAGAAGAGAAAAACAATTCTCACCAAAACTACAAAAACCACCTCCACCTTGATAGGAGAGGGCTCCACCTCAATGGGAGCAGTCTCCACCTCCATAGAAGAAACCAACTGTAGCCCTTGGTTAAAAGCAACAACTCCAAAAGGAAGGAAAGTCACAACCTCCTTAGGCATAGCAAGAATGTGGAACATGAAAGAAGAGAGATAAAACACACCTCAACCAACAACATTAGAAAAAAAACTTTTGAGCTTTCAAAATAAATATGAGTAACAACTCAATCCACATAAGACCCTTTGTCACTAACATAAAGGGGGATAGAGAACCAAAATTCCCCAAAAAATGAGGAACCCATAGGCCAACAATTAGTATAGACATCACCATAGAAGAGAGAGCTTCAACAACCCATGATAGCAATGTGTGGCTAGAAGTAGCAGTAGAAGAGATGTCTTGGCCAAAGACAACCCAATCCCAATAGAACCTTAAAGACCAACACTAACAAGTGACAGGAACCCACATACATGCCACCATCAACAATAGGTCCATGCTAGCCATTAGCATGTTCACAACACCAAAGAAAAATCCATAAAAAAGTAGCATACCCCACCATTGGGCACCATCCAAACCAACAACAAACTGCCTCACCTCCGCTAGAGCAGAGGAAGCAACATCAACAAAACCATCCCACAAGCCCACAACACCATCAAAATCTTCATATTCATTAGGTTTAGAGTCATCCTCTAATACACTCGCTCTGGAGTTCAAACTTGACCTCACAACATCCATAAATCTACTGAAAACTAGAAGCACACCAAAAATTCCTAGAAAAACATAGACAAAAGCACAAAGAGAGGTCCCAACCAACAACTCTCCTCCCACCCAACAACAACCATTCGCCACAAGCAATGAACCAGTTGTAAGCATGACCCTCCAAGAGATGGAGGAAAGGGAAGCAAGATGATGAAAAGGGTTGCTAGAATACAGTAGAGAAAACACCAAGCCACAACCCACAAAAAATTCCACCTCCAAAAAATGAGCCATGGAAGAAAAACCATTAGCTTCCAAAACCCCGTATACGCCAACACCATTCAACTTGGAGCTCCCACAAAGAATCTAGAACCCAACACAACAATAGGGGAGCTGTGAAAACCTAGCACAACATAGGGAATGAGATTATAACAATAATAATCATCAAGGCAACCGAAGCATCTCCACATGCTTAACAATTAACTTCCCAATTCAATTATCTTTCCATAATAGAGTACTATTAAAGCATAATTTTTTAGTCAACTTTATCATTCAAACAAACATGAAACATGCACTCACATAGTTAATATTTCATTTATCGATATTGTAATTCATTTCTTACTAAATAATCGGTGAGGAAACCAAAGCATCTCCACATGCTTAACAAGTAACTTCCCGATTCACTTATCTTTCCATAATAGAGTACTATTAAAGCATAATTCTATAGTCAACTTTATCATTCAAAGAAACATGAAACAAACACTCACATAGTTAATATTGCATTTAACATTATTGCAATTTATTATTCATTTTTATTATTGTTGTTATTGTTATTATTATTCTCTAAATAACACTACCAAGAGGACCAAGACTAGGCAATGAGATTTCTCTTCCTAGGATACACCAAGGAACAATATATATCTCTATGAACAATCTCCTTAACAGGTATGTGTTTAACTTGTGTCCAACTCTAAGAGAAGGCTCATCAATCTTCCTATTGATATCTCTTCAAAGATTAGTCATCTTATCACATGGTCACTAAGAAGAAGTGGTCTCTAGTCTCCCTTAAATATGGCACAGGTGTAGAACTATTCATCTCATGCCAATTAAATTCCAACTACAAAATTATAAAAAACTAGAATCTTGTAAGGAAAAATGATCACAAAACTCAACTAGTAGATTACCACAAATCACCACCAAAGATCTTTTTATAGAATTAGGAACCTACCATGACAACAAGATTTGTATCTCCTTAAAAGATCATATATGTCTCTAATGTTCACATATTTTCTCCCAAAAGTGCTTGTATCATGCCAAAGTTCTAACATGTGATCAAGAGTCCACCTTGTGACAATAAATCATCCTCTAAACCAAGGATAATTTGTCAAACTAAAAATCATAACCAACACCTAAACCAAATATTCTAAGAGTCCTCCATGGTAACAAGATGTCAACATCTTCAAACCAAATATATATAAGCATCTCTTGTTAATAGAATTATGTCAAATACCTCTCACTACATACTAGAAACAAAATCCAAGAGATCCCCCATGACACCGAAAACCACTATAGAAAATCATCCATCAAAAAGTGATGAAGCACATCACTACAAAATATCCCACTAAATTATGATACCAAGCTACACATGGCATTGTGATAAACACATTTTTACTAAAGATCATCAATGGTCCTCACATGATCAAAATGCTCACTTGGAACACCAATAGTTGCAAAGAATAAAGAAGAACCATGATCTTGAAACCAAGAATATTAAACCCCACTTGTAATCTAGGAATCAATCCATCACTACCAATAATGTATCTACATAAATATCCATGTTATGCCAAAGCTCTATGTATACAAGAACCACAATGAAAACATGATCACCATCCAATGTGTCTACATCGAACTCTCCTAAATTAAGATCTAAAATATCTCACACATCATAGTCAATAAAAATAGGTCCAAAAATGCAACTATCTTAGGTAACATCTCCTTGCCTCATAAGATAAACATACCAAAGTACCAAGTGACTAAATAGGGCCAATGTAATGCTACTTTTCTCCCAAAGCTATTAACTATTAGTGGTGGATTTAATATATTAAATATTAGAGTTAAGATCATTTACAAGATGTAATGTTATTAAAATGGACATGAATAAATAATGTAAAATAACCAATCATGTAAACTATAAATGTGACAGTTCGACAAGAATTCTAAATTAAATGATAGTAAATTAAATAACAAAGCCATATCATTCAATCACATTTTCATCAATTTTTTTATATAATATTCTCAATATATTTTAACATCAAGGTTTCAAATACTTATTTGAATCATTGCACTTGAAATGGTCATTCTCACCCTAGAAAGATTTTAATGGTCTTGGCCCTCATAGCTATGGCACATCTAGGAGGGAACACTACTTATTTAGAACCCACACACATGCTTCCCAAGAATAAACACAACATGCTCCAGAGTAATTACTCAACATGTATACAACATGCTCCACTGTAATTACTCAACATGAACAACAGTCTTGGCTAGGACAATCTCAAGTGTACATCATACCCCGAGTTGGATACACATTGTGCACCCCTTCTTCCATGCCCATATCCAACCTACACACCACCTTCTTCTTCCTTGAGTGATCTTCATTCCTTTTCCAAGTTACGCATTAATGATTTATATAACCATTGAAGGGGTGGTTTCCAAACCATCACACCCTTTCACAAAAGTTTCCTTTGAATAATTATTTAAATAAATAATTATTCCTCCTCTTTTAGAAGACTTTTTATAAATATTATTTATTAATCTCTATTTTAACCAAGAGATCATAATATCTTTTATTTTTTATGTTCCTTTTTAATTCTAAAGGGTTATTTCATAGCTTTCTTTTCACTTGGGGAAAAATTTCACATAAAATTTCCCCCCTTGTGAATTAGTTGTCCTTAGTAGCATGAGACTCATCTACATCACAACTCAAAAAACACATAATCAATAATTTGAAGATACTAACATTGCATATTTTTTCTTCATAACATTTCTATTTTATTTTTGCTTCATCTACATTTTTATTTTTTAATTCATAGATCTCTTTTTTTAATTTAATTTTAAATTCACAAGTAATTACATTAGAATCACATTGCCAATCAAAAATTATGATGAGAAATTTATTAAAATATATCATGAATTTATAATTGAAGAACTAATGCTATTTTATATGTTTAATCTCATTTCTTTCAAAATTATCATTTTTCTTTCATGTAGATGTTTTAATCATTTGTGTGTAACTTCAACATAAAATTTACAAAAGTATTATCATGTGTTGATATACTATATAATCTATATATTAAGAATATATTGTAAGATGATAATCATGCATTTCGGACTACGTGAGTATCCTCTTTTCCTATACCTAATAGAATTGAATGGAAACAAGTACACAATTAACCTCTATTTGGCCCTTTGCATAATCAAACTCTCTTGGTGATCACTTTGCATGACTATTTGGCCCTCACTGAATGTGTGTGTGTGTGTGTGTGTGTGTGAGAGAGAGAGAGAGAGAGAGAGAGAGAGATTTTTCTATATTCTTTACTTGCATATCAACATCAACCAAGTGAGAATCTTCATTGTTTGAAGCATTAACAAAATTAGAATGATTAGAATAAAATGTAGACAAATTATTTCCTCACTAGTCAAATGTAATGAAACATAATGTAAAGGGTGATGTGTGATCATGTACAATATCCATAGGACATTATAGACCTTCTTCCACTTGTGTAACTTGATATGTCACTAATGTCCTCTATTAGTATCATTTTTTCTTCATTTAATTTACTTCATTCAACTTGTAAAGCATCCCAAAAGCTAGTGTAGGTTTAATACAATTAATCATCAAGAAGTGGAGTTATAATAGTGATCTATTTGTCTATTTTCTTTTAGGATCAATTTTGCATATTTAGTTCAAAATCATGTTGTAAGGACCCTGCATAGTTTTGATGTCTTTATCATTTATTGAAATGATACATTATTGCTTTTTTGAAAAATCAAACTTTTCCATAATATGTTTATCCTTTATTTTAGATTTTGCAACATCAACAAACTAAGATAATGAACCTCTAACAACTCCATTCTTAACATTAGTTGAAGAACCAACTATTTCATACACCTTTTCCTACTAATAGGCTTCTACCAGTCGACTATTAGACATGTTAAACTCAACATCCAACCTATGAAAACATAAGAGGTTTGCATCCATCATGTCCTCTCCATTTGAATAATTAAGGATTCCAAAATGTAAAAGATCATCATTATTTTCATTATCATGGTAAGAGAATGAACTTAATGTTGGGTTAGTTTGTTGAAGAAACCCATCATAATTCTCTATTTTAGCAAAAAACCATGAAGCACTTACCTTTTTCTCATCATTAGAAACCAATATGCCAATATTACCAACACCTTCCTTCTATTCCTTAAATAATTAATCATGCATATAACTTCACCATCTTATGTATTTTAATAATGGATGATTAGGGAAGTGATCAAGTGACTTATTAATCATGCATATAACTTCACCATCTTATGTATTTTGATAATGGATTTGAGAAAATTCAATCCCACCTACGTATTTTAAAAGAGTTCATATCATTTCATAGTCTTTGAAAACAAAGGTTTGAGGTAAGTATGAATCCAAAAATAATATAATGTAAATTGATTTATTTATTTTTTTGCTCTGTAAATCGCTACTAAGGGGCAACACCCTGAATGCTTTTGACTAGAGCTATGAACCAGTGAGACTACATTTAGAGGACCTCATCCCTGCCATTCCATCAACCCATTTACCAATTGCCCCACACATCCGCACACCAATTACCCACTTACACATTTACCTCACCTTTGGACTAGGAGTGAAGTTGCTTATTAAATTTCACCTCGGACTTCTTCTTTTTCCTTTTCACCTCTGTCGAGGCATCCTATGGTGTACATCCACATGTGTCCTTTTCTTTTTTAAATGTTTGACCTACCTCCGCAATTGTTGTTGTTGATCCTTCGGATAAAACTGCCCCCACCAAGTTTGTTTTAGTGGTTTTAGCTGCCTTAGCTCTGTCTCGAACCACTGGAGAAAATTTCGTTGAGTCCTTTGAGTAAACAATATTTCCTTTTTGCAACCCGTTGTGTTGCCGTGGGGAAGATTTCTCCCCAGGTGGAGAGCCTTTCTTGGCTGTCTTGTGTGGCTGTGTTTTGTCAGATGAAGCATTCTGGCAGCAGTCTCCCAAGGTTGAGGCGGCCCGGCTTGGATATTCCTTTTCAACAACATAGTGTTGCAGTAGACATCTTTCCACCAAGTGGCTTGGCTATCACCTGTTTTTTTTGCACATTGGGCAACAATGTGACCCGTGTTAAAGCATCTGCGACAGCAGAAAGAAAAACGCTCATAAACTAAAGGCTGGTTCCAACACCCCGATGTAGTTTTTAAAGAGATATTTGTTGGAAGATCTTTAGATGTGTCCAAAACCACCAAAATACGGGCATAGATAGTGTGCAATAATTCGATGAGCCCTCATCTACCCCCAGAAATTTTCCCAGCGCGTTACTAGTGGCTTCAAAATAGGAATCAAATCAGAATTGTAGGGGGACGTTAGGAAGCCTTACCAAATTGGAGCAGCATCGAAATATTCAGTAATGGGATTGAAAGATGGATGCCACAATTTCAACATCAGCAAATGATATTCATAACTCCATTGATGATCAAAAAGAATTGTATTCCTGTCTCTTACATCATCGAAAGCCACCACAAAAAATCGCCTTATGCAGGGATAGATTTTGACATCCCCCACCAAGATAGAGTGACAGGTGTCTGTGATCCACTGGTGCAGAGTAGCCAAACTCAGCTAGTACCCTCTGAATCGCCCGATCAAACCATGCATTACAAAATATTCTTCATTCTCCGACACCACACTACAGATATCCTCACCAAGGCACACTGTAGGGGAGGTTTCTGCACATTTGAGAGGCCAAATTGACAGTTTGCAACCACCATTGGTCTCATCCCGTGCATGATCTACCATTCCCTCCACCCCAGGGAATTGGTGTTGTCCCCCATTCAACTTGGTAACAGCATGCCCAGGATTATCAGAGCACGAGCTCAAAGAGGAAAAACCAGCCTTAGCAGCCTCCAGGTAAGAGGATTTATTCATCGTCGTGCCCTGCCTTGGAGGCACAACTCCGATCTCTCAATCTGAATCCAGACGATCCACTACAGGTGGCAAACCTGCCCCCATCCTGCAGCCAACGATCAACGCCCATCCATCTTGGATGCCCTTACCTCTGCTGATAATGTCGCCCTTCAGTTGCCGCATGCACTGGACCCCCAGTCACCATGTCTTTCTCCCGTCGCCACGGTTCAATGGGGTGATCAGGCTTGTGACAGTCCTTTCGCCTACCATCAGACCTCCACAATGTGCCATCAGCGGTAGACCTAGCATCTGGAGAAGCAGACATCGCCGAAAATATGCATAGCCTCCGAAAATGAGATGTATTTAATGTAAATTGATTTATTACTATTTGTTTGGTGTTTATAATACCTAACTTTGTCACAAATAATATCAAGGATGCATAAGTAATCAACAATGATATGAAATTTTAAGAATCTTAGTCCTATACAATAAATTATATCTACAAGGTTATTAGGTTGATAAGTCTAATAACAAGGCGCATTAAATCATACAAATCTATCACCACGTGTTCCTTTTCTACTATGAGTCATTGCAAACGTTGAATTTAGAGGATTTTGTCAATATTCTACTATGAGTCATTGTAAACCTTGAATTTAGAGGATTTTGTCAATATTACATCTTATGTTCAACTGATATAATATTGAATAGTGGCGTTGATGTAAGAAATTGGGTCCACAAAAAGGTTAAAAAGTGGAAGTGTTTTTCTTGTTTTTCAAAATTTGTTACACTTAAATTGAAAATTTGAAGCACTTACCATATATAAAAACGACTTTGTAAAAGTCATTTTTTTACCATACATGTATGTGTGAGAACACCATAATTTGACCTAAATAAAAGTGTTTTTCTAATTCCTTTTGGGGAAAGATATGTAATAATCTGAAGATTGATGAGGATATTTTTTGTAATTTTTTTCTAAATATATTTTTATTGATAAATTTTATTGGCCCTAATTGTTGTTTTTAAAAATCAACAAGTATAGACACCATAACTTGACCTAACTTGATCATTTTTTGAATTTATTTTCATTGTGTAGAGAATTGTCTGAAGATTGATGTCATGTATTTTTTATAAAAAAAAAGTAACAGATTAAAAATTATTAAAAAATAAAAAAATTTGATATTTTAAGTTTATGTACTAGTTTGCTTAGAAATTAATTAAAAAATAGAAAACATAATAAAGTCTTTAAAAACTTATATATTTGAAAAGTAGAAATCGTGATCTATAATAGATTTTAATTTAACAAAATTAATTCTGAAAAAAAAATCCACTAAATTATTGCCAAAGTTAAACATTTCTCTTGAATCTGCCTTAGTTTTTTATTGCAGGACAAAAAATTATTAAAAAATAAAAAAGTTTGATATTTTAAGTTTATGGACTAGTTTGCTTAGAAATTAATTAAAAAATAGAAAACATAATAAAGTCTTTAAAAACTTATATATTTGAAAACTAGAAATTGTGATCTATAATGGGTTTTAATTTAATAAATTAATTCTGAAAAAAAAAATCTATTAGATTATTGTCAAAGTTAAACATTTCTCTTGAATCTGCCTTAGTTTTTGGTTGCAAGTCAAAGGCTAAGGGTTGGGTTGCCAAATCTTTTTTTGCGCCTAAAATCCAATAAAAAAGTGACTTGGAATTTTATTTATTTTTATTTTTTCTCATTCCTTTCAACAATTTTTTTGGCCGAAACTTTCCTTCTTTGTGGACCCAACTTCTTGCACTTACCCATTGTATGCCTTTAACATTCTTTTATTATTTTTCACAAATAGGGTTTAAAATTAAAGTAATTTTTTTTCCTTAATTTCCTATTGTCTACTTTGCTTTACCCTTTGTAATATTAAATTCATGGATGAGTGAAGGTATAAGGACAATATATTTTTATCAAAGTATATGTGTTTTTGAAAAAATAAGTCTTTTAAATAATAAGTAAATGCAGCATTACGAAGTGGGAAGAATTTAAATTACTTGTATATTGTGGTCAATGTGATGATGCTTTATGGACCAAGTGTGCATGTCCACATAAATAATAAGATATGATAACAAAATATTGATGATTTACACTAAATACATGATACAAAATAAATTAGAATTAATGAACCACATAAATAGCAAAAACAAAGAATAACAATTGATTTGTGATAAACATCCACAAAATGGAGATTTGTGATAAACATCCATGAGATGAAGGTGTTGTTCTTAATGAGGCGTTATAACAATAAAACACATACCTATTTTCTTCCTGCTCACCACTCCACAATACTTCAAATTTAATCCTTTAATAGCAGGGTGAAAAATCTAATCTATTATACATTTTTAAAGTAATTAAGGTGTAAGCCTTCTCTCCATCCTCTACCAAAATGATTCCAAAGGTTGAAGTACGTGGTGTCATTCAATTGGACACTGTTGGAGTAGTAATTTCTCCCACAAACCATAAATATTAAATATAGGCACAATTATTAAATGAGGAAGACAATATTAAATGTAATGTTCTAGACTAATGTCAAATAAGTATTTTTTTATACTTCCCCATGAACCATTAACACAAACACATGAACACATGACGATTACACCATTCCAGACTGTAGATATACTTGCCACTACAACCAAGCCTGTAGGAAAATACTTCATATGGCAGCCTGATCATATATTTTTTGGAGATCCACTAACATGACAATACTACAACTACAACTATTTTACGATATGAAGATACCATGCTATCTTCTTGTGCCCCCATCCTCCTTTTCTCTCCATGCAATATTACACATCTATTTCCACTAAATTTAGTGGATCTCTTAGAGATTTGTCTAGGTGACGAAAGAGGAAAAAATGATGGCCTTGCATCTAGATGTCTAGAGGGTTTGTTCCATTTTGGGTGCCTGCCCAAATAGTAATCTGAGCAGTAGCACAATGTTTTATCTACTGTTGAAGGCAAAACTAGAAGACCCATGCGAGCTTCTATTTACAAGAGCTATATCTTCACACCAAACTGTTATACTCTTTCAACGAGGATGGAAGATGTCTATTTTATAATGACATGTCATTTAAAGACTCTGACATGAAATATTATAGTCTTATAACTTCAGTAACTCCATAATTTGTATTCCTATGTCTTTATCGAATTCCCAATTTCAACTCTTCTTTTATAGATTTATTTGATGGAAAATTTCTACCATACTAAGAAAATATACAATTGAATGTAGTATTTTAATTTTTTTAATTGTCAATATATGTTTTTCTTAATTTTTTTTCTAAAATTTCTTATTTTTGTGTAGACTATCTCTTCTATTATATTTTGCATATTTGATTTTTTTATATGCATTACAATTCTTGCTAGCATGATGGACAATTTGATGTTTAGAGACAATTTGATGAAGCAAATGAAGTTATTTCTTAATGAGCTCCCTTTGACCATTAAAGGTAGAGTTTGTTGGGAGGGTAACTTTAAAGCTCACATTTTGCAAGGCTTGGAAATTAGAGATCTCCCAAATTTAGTGCATCATGATCTCCTTGCAAATTTTGTTAAAATTTTTACCAATCATCTTTATTTTATTATTAATTTATATATGTAATTAAAAAAATAATGGTGTGGGTCGGGGGGCCTAGCACGATTGGCTAAAGCATCCTATTGTAGGCAAGAGGTCACAAGGTCTAGTATCCCCTGTCCTCATGGTATCAAAGGGTGTGTTGTGTTAGCGTCACAGATCACGTGAAAAAAGTATACCAGACGCACTACATTTTATAAGGGGTTACCCGATTACTGCAGTCTAAAAAAAAATTAAAAAAATGATGGTGTATCTAACAAGTAGTTAAATTGGCGTGTCTAGTGGATTAAATGTGTAAAAAGACTATTCACATGTACATATTTAAAAAATTGAAATAAGGCTCATTTTGTTTCTATGAAGGTGTTCAATGTGCTCCACAATCAAAATTTAAACCACATTCTTAAAATTGAACATAAGAAATGCTCAAATGAACCCCAAAAAAGACAAGTTTGGAGAATATAAAATTTATAAGCATGATGATGTTAAAATTTTACCATATAATGATACTTATCATTTTCTATACTTCTTCTAATATAATCTATAAGAATTATTAGTATAGCTTAACATAATTTTCTATATAAAAATATAGATAAAATCTAGGGATATCACTTCTCCTCACTTCCAAGGAGTTGAGATTAATTGATGAAAGCTTTGGGTTCTCATTATGTTGATTCAATTTTAAATCCCCATGAGGACATCAATATAGAACTGCAAGAAAATTTAAAAGATAGGAAGGCTTGATCATTAGGCTCTAATATCAAAATGTAATGCTACTTTTCTTTGAAAGTTATTTAAGTATTAGCAATGGATTTAATAGATTAAATATTAGAATTAAGATAATTTAAAAATATATAATGTTAGTAAAATATATGTGATTGATTGATGTAAAATAACCAATGTAACTATAAATGTGATAATTTGGCAAGAATTCTAAATTAAATGATAGTAAATTGAATAACACAACCATATAATTCAATCATATTATCATCAAATTCTCTTCTATAATATTCTCAATATATTTTAACATCAAGGTTTCAAATAGTTATCTAAATTAGTGCACTTGGAATGGTCATTCTCACCCTAGGAAGATTTTGGTGGCCTTGGACCTCATAGCTATGACACATCCAAGAGGAAACAATTCTTATTCAGAACCCACACACATTCTTCTCAAGCATAAACATAAAATTCTCCAAAGTAATTACTCAACATGTATACAACATTCTCTAGTGTAATTACTCAACATGCACAACAACCCTGGCCGAGACAATCTCGAGTGTATACTATACCTCGAGTTGGACACACTCTCTGTACCTCTTCTCCCATTCCCATAGCCAATCAAACCGCCTTCTTCTTCCTTGAGTGATCTCCATGCCTTTTACAAGTCACACATTAATGATTTATATAACCTTTTAAGGGGTAGTTTCCAAACCATCACACTCTTTCACAAAATTTTCCTTTTAATAATTTATTTAAATAAATAATTATTCCTCCTCTTTAAGATTTTTTTATAAATTTTCTTTATTAATCTCTAATTTAACTAAAGGATCATAATATCCTTTATTTTATAAGTCTCTTTTTCATTCTAAAGGTTTATTTCATAGCTTTATTTTTGCTTGGGGAAAAAGTCACATAGCAACCAACCAACAAAATCTACATTATCAAAAAAATATATATGAGTGTATGTAACCCACATCCATGTTACTATACAACTTATAAGTATAGACAACCTACAAAATTACACAAATCATTAATCTAAATATCATGATACCAAGATACACATGGCATTGTGATAACCATATCCTTATTAAAGATCACTCATGGTCCTCAAGTGATAAAAATACTCACTCAAAATAGCAATAGTTGCAAAGGATAAAGAATAACCATGATCTTGAAACCAATAACCCCCACTTGTAATCTAGGAATCAATCCATCACCACCAATAATGTGTTTACATAAATATCCATGTTATATCAAAGATCTATGCATACAAGAACCTTAATGAAAACATGATCATCACCCAATGTGCCTAGAAAGAAATAAATAGATCTCATAAAGGCTCTATAATAGTAGTAGTGAGGTATTTGGGGTATTAGGGGTTGTTAGTGCTCTTGGTGGTAGTGGCTAGCTAAGAAATTATACACTCAATGACTTTCTAGTAGAGAAATCAAGACCTCATGGTTTCATGGTGGTAATAAGTGGGAACAACTAGACCCATTAGGGACTTAGCCCCTATAATTGAGTACAATTAGGGGCTAGGCCCCTCATACAACCAAGCTATGAGCTATGGGAAACCAGTCACCTATATGACCAAGACTTCAAGTTTAGCCCTATAAACCCTTCATGCACTACCTTTGATAGAAAATGTACCATTGACTAATTACAAGACAATGTACCTTAGCACAAATTTGACTAATTATGATAAATATTTTACCCTTGATTGAATCAAATCATGTTAAACTCTATTGAGCACTCAAATGATGATTTATACACTATGCATGTGATAAAACATACTACACAATATTCTATGAATTCTACAAATTGACTATGACTATGTCTAACCAAATGGACCATAGAAACTACATGAATAAATTAGTAATTAAAAATTCTTTCTTGCCCCAAAAAGTGGGAAAAATTTTCTCCAAAATATGCCAACTTTTAAATGGATCCATAGGTTTTTTTTCCTTTTGTACTCAATGGTGAGTTTTTTTTTCTTTCCAGGAGGTCACTTATAAATTTTCAACTCCAAAACCCTCATAAAATGAGCCTATCAAAAACTCATTTTTTAAATCACCATATATCCTCATATTTGTAGCATGTTCAAAACCTTGAAATTTTCCTTTAATATTTTTTCTTGCAAGTTTATGAATTCAACTATGCACAAGATTTCACTCACACCAAGTGTTAACAACTAGGAATATATTTACTCTTACAACTCTACAAATGGGATCTAACATTAAATGAAATATATTTGAAGCAATATATACCATTTCCACAAAATCCTCATGAGAGAAAAAAACAAAATATGTGTATTTATAATCCTTAATACAAAACAATAACAAACATACCACAAGATAGCACTAGGTGTACCCTAGAAAGCCCTCTCAAATTAAAAACCTTACCTCCAAAATATCCAAAAAAGTTAATTTCTTTTCTCAAGAAATAAGATTACAATACACTTGCAAAGTCTCCATGAAATTATTTTGAAGCACCAAACACCATAGATTCATTTTATTCATTTGAAAAAGAAAATGAGAACCATGTAGCTACACTTCCAATAAATTCTTCCTCTTCTCACATATTAAACCTACAAAGGGATGTGCAATCCAACCTTAGCCAACAAGACAAAGATTACACAAGCCATCCTCAATAATTACTTATATGCTTGATATTACATACACAAGCTTGAGAAAACCACTAGGAGGTATTACATAAGCCATATGCCTCAAAACCATGAACCCAAATTAAATGTTTAGGGGCATGTGCAAAAATATGGGGGGCCAAAAAGTAGCCACAACCACTTTTTGGTCCATCCAAGGTATAACATGAGCATGCCATAACACCCTCACATTATGGATTGGTAGTGATTGAGCCTAAGGTGGTCATTACCAAACCATAATGTAAGCATGTTCTAACTTGAGCACATTATATCTTTTTCACATTATTTTGGTCATAAACCTAAAAAATAGTAGAGGTCGAGCTCATTTGAGCCTAATTCCTTGTCTCCCTAGTAGCCAAATGTGAGTATGGAATAGTGTGAATGTATTTTTGAGTTGATCAAGCTTCCAAAACAATGCTACCATGACATTTGCAAGGTCGATTAGGTAGTTTTTTAGGTTTTTAATTATATAACTTGAATAGAATATCATTTGCAATTGTTTGGATTCAATGATTTGTAATTTTCACTAACTAATGAAAACCCTAGTGAAAAACATGGACAACCAAACCCTCAACAAACTCCTCTATCTATTCATCAATATCCTCCCAAGACAACATGGTGTTAGCTATTTTTTTTACCAAAGTGATTTTTGAACACTTAAAAAATGTTAACATTTTATGGGAGTGCACCAAACACTTTGTTATATTTTTCTAGCAAAAATAAGAGCACTTTGTGTGCTCCCCTTAATTGAACCCCTTAATCTCCACCATTTAAAACAAATAGTATTTTAGAAAGTATATTTAGAGAAATATGACCCTTGTTCTTGCCACCATTTCAAATTTTGAGCAACTACTTTCAATTTCTCATCTAAGATCAAATTAAACTAATTTTAAAAAAAGTGGCCACTTAAGGCTTCCTTTTGGCCCCTATTTCCATGCAAATACCCTTGGTCCTAAGTTTTCATAATTTAAATATTTTCTCAAGATCATATTAAATATTTAACCCAATGTCATATACAAGATAAAGTATCCCAAGAATGCCTAACCCATTGTAATTTGTGCATCTCTAAAATGCACTACAACTAAATATTTATTTTTACAATATTATCATTATTATTTTAGTATGAAAGGTGTACAACACACCATTCCTAACAATCATGATAAAGGTTTCCCCCATGTTTTTGAGGCTTGTTCATACTTTGGGTAAGATGATTCATTTGCACCTTATGATTTTTATATTTTACCTAATCAACCATTTATTTAGGATCATAATGTACTTATAGTTGGCAAAACAAATGGTATAGAGATGAAACAAAATAATAAAGAGAAGATCTTGAAATTTAGTGATTGTTTAAACCAATATGAGTAATGTAACATGATTTTTTTTCTTAAGGATTTTGGAGATGTTCTTGCATAGTAATACCAAGATATGCAACACATTGATCCTAAAATTATGATGCATATCATTATTTAAGCCCAATGCTAAAACAATAAAACAAAATATTTGGAAGTTTCATCCCAATGTAGTGTTAATGGTCAAAGAATAGTTATAATAAAACTTTGAGGTTATATTTATTATACTTATTTCTCATTCAACTTAGATCTCGATTAAATGGTACCTATTTTCAAACTTGATGATTATATTTTTCATACAAAACTTAGTGATCTTAACAAAGCATCAAAAAAGGATGATTTCTATCTTATATTGACATGATTTATTATCAATTATAGATTCTTAGGCTACAATTAAATCATGAATAATATTAAAGATCTAAATAAAATATAACTTTCATGACACCTTGGGGAAAATTTTTATATATGTTTTCATGCCTCTTAGGTTTATCAAAGGGTGTTATCCTCGAATTCAATGTGCTCAATTCATGGGATAACCCTTGCGAAACTTGTCTATTTCGTATCCCAAGTACTCTAAGCACGCAAAACAAGGAAAATTGCATTGGTCTTCATGTGGTCCTCCATCCTCAAAAAGTCATTCCAAGCATTAACCTTTGTTAGTTCGTCAAAATTCACATTTTAAACCAAGTTGTGAAAATTCAGTTTTGGGAGTTAGAAAATTTTCTGCACATGTAGGAGTGCTGATTTTTAGTGCTCTTACATATTTCGTGCTTTAGTCATTTTCTGGCACATGTAGGAGTGGGGATTTTTTAGCGCTTCTACATCTCAAATCTCAAGTCACATGTAAAAGCTCTATTTTTTACCACTCTTACATATTTCATGCCTTAGTCATTTTCTGGCACATGTAGGAGTGGGGTTTTTTAGTGCATCTACATCTCAAATCTCAAGTCACATGTAAAAGCTTTATTTTTCACCACTCTTACATATTTCATGCCTTAGTCATTTTTTGGCACATGTAGGAGCGAGGTTTTTTAGCGCTTCTACATGAAAGAACCAACAAACAAAGATATTTCACAAGCACAATGAATGCATGAATTGCATAATGTCAATTTGGTTAATATTAGATAGATAGAGGTCAACATATATAGGAGAAATATCCCAACATGAGGTGTTGAGGTGTATAAACACCTCTCTGGACTATAAACTAGTTGGGCAGCTCATGGGTAAAAATATCAGCCTACACAAGAAATGCCTAAGTAGGCTTAGGTTAGCCTGTGGATAAGCAAGCCATTAATGAATACACTGACACACCCCCTTAAGAATAACTTAGGTGGGCATGGATAAAATGGGTCCCGGCTACTAGCCTAGTGAGGTACCCATGTACAATGCAATCTCTCTAAAAAATAGCGTAAGATAGAAAACCTAGTGGGAAAAAACTATCCTAAAAAAAAAGAGAAGTTTGTGGAGAAGACTAGAAAGCCCCCCCCAAGGATGATGATGATGCTGATATAGACTGCATGCTAAGAAGAGCTCGTAGATGAATGAAATTTATCTCAGTGAAGGGTTTGGTGAAGATGTCAACAACCTGCTTTGAAGACTGGCAAAAGACTAAGTTGATGATTTGACCATGAATCAACTCTCAAATATAATGCATATGAATCTCTATGTGTTTGGTTCATTGATGTTGAACCAGATTCCTGCATATCTGAATAGTACTTTGTTTGTCACAATAGATGACTATAGGCTACCTAAAAGGAGTACCAAACTCAGAAAGAATGCCTTGAATCCATATAGCCTCTATAGCTAAGTTAACAACCCCCCTGAACTCTACCTCTATGGATGATATAGCAATAGCATTATGCTTCTTGCTAGACCAACTGATACCTAACCTGAACCATGCAAAAAGATATAAACTGAAGTGGAATTATGATGATCAGTATCACTAGCCCAGTCTGAATCTGTTTAACCAACCAAGTCAAGTGATGAACCAACTATATAGTGAATCCCAAACCCAAGAATACTATGAAGATAGTGAATGATCCTCTTAGCTGCTTTCCAATACAACTCATGAGGTTTCTACATGAATCTCAAAACCATGCCTACTACATAGGCAATTTCTAGCCTAGTATGAGTCAAGTATATAAGACTACCAACAAGTTGTCGATACAAAGTAGCATCAACCAATGGTGTAGTACAGGAAGTCTCAAGCTTGACTCCAAAAAGAAAGGGAGACTGAGATGGTTTGCAAGTAGTCATATGAAACTATGCAAGTAGAATAAGAGTATACTTGGGTTGTGCAAGAGTAATCTCTAAAGCTGACTGTGAAATATCAATTCCAAGGAAGTAGTGCAATAAATCAAAGTCAATCATTTCAAGTCTATCATGAAGTGATGTCTTCACTGCAACAATGGCAGATGAAGTACTCCCAGTAATCAAAAGATCATCAACATATAGAACTAGTATCAAAATTGAATCATCCTTCTGCAATAGATACACATTAGGATAAAAATGACATCTAGTAAAACCTGAAGATAGGAGGTAGGAGTCCATCTTGGCATACCAAGCTCTAGGAGCTTGTTTAAGGCCATAGAGAAATTTCTTATGTCTACAAACTAAGGATGAATCTTGAACAAAACCTGGTGGTTGTTCCATGTAGATTCCCTCCTTAAGGTCTCCATGAATAAAAGCACTCTTCACATCCATCTGATGTACATTCCATCCATGTGATGCAGCTATAGCAAGTGTGAGTCTGATGGAAGTCATCTTAGCAACTGGTGCAAAGGTTTCTGTATAGTCAATGCCTGCAACTTGTGAAAAACATTTGGCTACTAGTCATGCTTTGTACTTATCAATTGATCCATCTGCTGCAAATTTAGTTTGATATATCCACCTACATCGAACTATCTTCCTTCCCTTAGGAAGTGAAGTCAAATCCCAAGTGTGATTTCTAATCAAGGAATCATATTCCTCATCCATAACAATATCCCACTCTAGTGTGCCTGAGGCCTCTCTAAATGTCTATGGATCAGAAACTAAAGCAAAGAAGGCATGTGGCCTCCCCTAAAAAATCTACTTGAATCAGTCTGTCATCTACTAAATCTTGTACCCTTGTATCTGTCCTATGTATAGTGTAAGATGTGGGTGAGTTTGGTGAAGATATATCAACTTCTAATGCAATCATTGAACTAGATGAAGATGAACCCTCATCACTGTGAGAACTGGAAGAAGAAGATACTACACTAGGAATCTGCTGAGAATGATCTGAATCATCAATACTGTAATTAGGATCTGAAGAGTCCACAATATGTTGAGAAGTTTCAAGTATAGTTTCAAGAGATGTTTCTTGAAACTTAACACTTCTCTCAATAAAGAACTCATGTGTGGTAGGGCGGAGTAGGCGATAGCCTTTTACACCATCTAGATATCCCACAAATTTGCAAGGTTTGGATTGTGGATCCATAGCCTTGCATTTCTCTTTTGGAATGTGTGCCATGGCATGCGAGCCAAAAACTATGAAATGATCAACTGTTGGTTTCCATCCTTTCCAAGCTTCAAAGGGAGTGATACCCTTTAAGGCTTTATGTGGAATTCTATTTTGTATGTAACATGCACAGTTGATTGCTTCTTCCCAATATGATGGGGTGAGGCCCTTAGAGTGAATCATGCAATTAGCCATCTCTTTCAAAGATCTATTTTTCCATTCTGCAACACCATTTTGTTGTGGGGTATAAGGAACTATGCACTGCAGATCTATCCCCTATGATATGTAAAACTGCTCAAAACTATTTTTAACATATTCTCTCCCATTATTTGTTCGAAGAACCTTGATGAATTTCCCTGATTATTTTTCGACAAGAGCTTTGAAATCTTGAAAAGACTCAAACACTTTTGAATTTTGTCTAAGAAATTAGACCCATGTAAAATGTGAGAAATCATCAATGAAGGTGAGAACATATCTAGCCTTTGTAAAAGATGGATGGGGAAAAGCCCCTGAAACATCACTATGAGCAAGTTCTAAAACTTGTGTTGCCCTCCTTGGTTTACCTTTGTCAAATTTTGCTTCTGGATGCTTTCCAAGTGCACAACCTTCACAAATACCTTTAGAAAATTTAACCTTAGGTAATCCCTTAACCATATTTTGTTGACATAGTTGTTCAAGATAGCGGTAGTGAAGATGGCCAATCCGCTCATGCCATAGTTTGCTAATTTCACTTGAATGAGTTAGTAGTGCTTTTTGAGAAATATCTATGGAAAAATTGGAGAAGGCATATAATTTGGATTGGTGATTTACCTCTCCTATTGCTACTAAATTTTTCCCTTGTAATTTATCTTAGCTCAACTGAATCTGGAGAGAACTGTACTCTCACATTCCCTTCCCTAAATGAGTTATTTGATACACTGAAAGGAGATTAGCTAAGAGTGAAGGTACACTTAGAACATTGGAAAATTTTCCTCCTTCAACTTCAACAGACCCTCTCCCTTTTACCAATGCTGGAGTATCATCACCTAGGGTGATTGTGGACATACTTGATGGTTCTAAGGATGAAAAGACAACCTATGAAGAACCCATATGGTGTGAAGCACCAAAGTCTAGAATCCATGATGGATATATAGATGCTTTAGCAACTAAGGCTTTTCCCTTTGATTTCTCTTTGTCCTTAGTATTATCTTGATTTGATGAAGATGCCTTGATAGAATCAGGTAGCCCTATATTATTCTTTTTGAGAATTTGATGTAGAACTTCAAGTTTTTTCTTCATGCAGTGTTGTTCATCATGTCCAAGATTTTTACAAAAGGTGCATGCAACTCTCTTTTTACCTTGAGATTCCTTTTTGGAGTTGTCAATTTTGCTTTCTTTCTTAACTTCCTTGTCCTTTTTAGTGTTCTTCTCCCCTTTTGAAGTTTGATGTGTTTCATTCCTTGCAAGTAGGGCTTAAGGTTTAGTAGACTTCAAAATACCCATTTGAATTAACCTTTCTTGCTCCCTTGTGAGGTCAGCAATAAAGTTATCAAGTGTGGACATTGACCATGAGGCTCTAAGAGCCCTTTTAGTAGAGTAGAAAGTTGATACAAACATAGAAAATTCTGGACCTAGCTTGGAAAGTACAAAAAGGATTAATTGATCCTCTTTCTTGTCAATTCCACAATCTTTTAAGTGCAACTTCAAGGATTTAAACTTAGTAAAAAAGTCTTGTAAAGTTGAAAAATTCCCAGGACTTAGACCTAAGAGTTGATTTTCCAACTCATGGCTTTTAAGTTCATCTATTTTCACAAATAGTTTGTCAAGACCTTCCCAAACTTGGTTGGGTGTTTTCAAGTTCTCAACATGGAACAACAAATTAGGAGATAAATTTAGACATAGGAAGCCAAATGCTTGATCACACTTACGGAAAAACTTTTCTTTGTCTTTAGCTGCATTAGGTTCTTTCTTTGTTCCCATAGTTACCCTATATAACCCTTTGTTCTTAAGTATAAGAATTAATTTCATCTTCCAATCATGATAATTGAAAGGTGTTATATAATAACATTAGATTCCATACCACTTTGACTAAGATAGTTTTTTGTAGAAATGCAAAAACGAAGAAGTTAGAAATGTGTGCAGAAATGAAAAAAACACAACAAACACAAGCACTTCTTGAGGAAGTATGAAAATGAACCACACACAACACCCCCCTTGATTATTTGTTCCTCCCCCAAATTGAGCACTTTATAGGAGTGCTTTGTAAATCACCCAAAAAAGGACACAAAGAGGCACTTTATAGAATGAGTGAAATTTTGTGCTCTTTGGATGTGTGGTGAAAAATGATACACTTTTGCAAAAAAAATGTCAAATTTGAGCTTCAATGCAAAGGCTATTACAAATTGAAATTTTCACCCTTACAAAATAATTTCCCTTCTTACAAATAATTTTTTTGATTTTTAGAAAATGAATTTTGTGCAGAAAGAGATATTTTAAACTATGAATTTTTTTTTGAGATCAACAAATCAGGATTTGTTGATAACGACACCTCCTCTTGCAAATTTGACCTCCATAACCCTTTGTCACCCTGCCTCTACTCTGCTTGAATAAGAATAAAATCATTAGCTGATATAAAAGTAGATTGAATCATTAATACTACATAATGTCGATATATCTATATCGATCTACAGTATAGAGGAATCAGGAATAGGCATCAACGATCTGAAAAAGATTAACATGAGGGGTCTAATACCAAACAAGAAATTGCCCCATTGACAGCAAAATAGTGGCAAAGATTACTCAATTCACAAAAGATTAATTCACGCCACCAAAAATAGGTAATGGGCCTCCAATGGATGATTCCCGGCCTGGGGGAGAATAAATCACGCTTCCCTCACTCCTTTCTTGATTTCACAACCTGGGGGAGATAAATCACGCCTCCCTTCCCAAGCTCTAGTTGAGCCTTCCATAGGCTCTAATGCAGGATGCTTCCCTTCTAGGCTCTAGTCGAGCCTTCCATAGGCTCCAACGCAGGTTGCTTGCTACAAAACACGTTGCGAAGATCTAACAGATTGGCTCTAACGCAGGCTCCAAACTCAGGGAGAACCTCAATGCTTTAAACAGCCTCTCTATGGACCAAGAAAATCCAACACAATATCTGAAGAACTCGTGAAGGGCCTTAGCCTTGGTGGAGAGTTTGTCCCAAAGTAGCATAAGCCTCAACAAGTTTGGTGATACATTGTGTAGAACTTGCTTTAAGGATTGCTAATGCCACACGAAATGCAACAGGGAAATCACGCCTTCAGGGAGAGAATACACTGCAACCAATCAGTCCTCCAGGGAGAGAAAACGCTGCAATTAATCAGTGATTCGTAAGCTACAAATGATTACCATTCATTGCATGCATAAACTATACATCTTGAGACCTCTATGTTCGGCTCTGATACCATGAAAGAACCAAAAAACAAAGATATTTCAGAAGCAAAATGAATGCATGAATTGCATAATGTTAATCTGGTTAATATTAGACAGATAGAGGTCAACATAAATAGGAGAAATATCCCAGCATGAGGTGTTGAGGTGTATAGACACCTCTCCAATCTATAAACTAGTTGGGAAGCTCACGGGGAAAAATATCAACCTGCACAATAAATTCCTAATTAGGCTTAGCTCAGTCTGTGGATAAGCAAGCCATTAATGAATACACTGACACTACATCTCAAATCTCAAGTCACATGTAAAAGCTCTATTTTTCACTGGTCTTACATATTTCATGCCTTAGTCATTTTCTAGCAATGTAGGAGCGGAGTTTTTTAGCGCTTCTACATCTCAAATCTCAAGTCACATGTAAAAGCTCTATTTTTCACTGGTCTTACATATTTCATGCCTTAGTCATTTTCTGGCACATGTAGGAGCAAGGTTTTTTAGCGCTTCTACATCTCAAATCTCAAGTCACATGTAAAAGCTCTATTTTTCATCACTCTTACATATTTCATGCAGAAGCTTTGTTTTTCACCGCTCTTACATATTTCATGCAAAAGCTCTATTTTTCACTACTCTTACATATTTCATGCAGAAGCTCTGTTTTTCACTGCTCTTACATATTTCATGCAGAAGCTCTGTTTTTCACCGCTCTTACATATTTTATGCAGAAGCTTAGTTTTTCACTACTCTTACACTCAAGTGTCCTTCCCACATGTATAAGCTCTGTTTTTCACTGCTTTTATATGAAACTACCAATATGTAGAAGCATTATTTTTTATCACTTTTACATATAGTATGCTAAAGCACTAATTTTTAGCACCAAGAAGAATTTGAAGACGAATATTTCTCAATAGATTCAATGAACAAAATGATGGATTTCTAGCTTATTTTAGATTTGAAAGGCATTAGAAAGCATTCAATCTCATCAAAGGAGTCAATCTCAGGAATCCTCGTCATCTCCAAAGTACACTCCAATGCCAGACATTGATGAAGTGCACGTCATCATGAAGTTTTCATGGAGAAAGATATTGAAGAAGGCCAAATTTTTCCTTAGATTAGATTTCCTAGTTTTAGCATTTTTCATGCTTTATGTAAATAAGTTTTGACATTTTACATGTCATTTTGCAAAATGTAATTACATGTAAACAAATATGTTCTCCTACAATTATGGACAACATTTTTGAATAAGTCAACTAGTTATTTAGGATTTTCCTAGATTATCTCTCCTCTCCCATCTATAAATAAGAGAGGATTCTATTTTAATTGTTTATTTTTATCTTTTGCAACAAATTGCTGCCCAATTGAGAAACAAACATTGAAACTTTGAGTTCATATTTGTGGATCTAAATTTTTATCAATAAAGAAGTGAAGTTGCATACCAGACTTTTTGTTGGAATCAATTATCTTTTTGATTTGATTGAATTGATAATGATTAGTGATTGAGATCTAAAGGGCTTTGAGTGGATTTGTGTATTTACTTTGTTTTACACTTATTACTTGAATTTGTGACATTGTTAAATACTGTTGGCGAATTCTCTACAAGAATTTGTGCTTATATTTATTCATGTTGTTCGTGGAATTGTTGTGAAGTATCTAGAAGACTTTGTGCTTCTAATACAACGCTGGTTATATGTCTCAAAGGATTCATTGGTGAAAGTTATGGAATGACTTTGTGCCTTCATGAGCTATTCTTATTTTGTTACTTATTATTATCACACTGGTATTCCTAAACTTTGCTTTGACAAGATAGGAATATTGGTATTACTACTTAATTTATGTTTGAAGTTGTACCGCATCAAGAACTTCAATTGTGAAACATTGTAAAACATGTTCTCTGAAAAAAGAGAGAATCATGAATGTGGCACACCCCATATTGTAATTTTAATTATCTAAATAGATTTACTTTAGTTTCAATAAGCACTAAGAAGGGTGCTTCCCCTTTCTGAGAGGAGAGATTGTATCTCACACAGCTGTGGTTGAAAGCAAGGTTGTGTAATATGTTTAAAGGAGATTACATAATTTTCACCCAACAGTTTTTTAGCAACTCCGCTGGTGACACAATACGCATTCGAAAGCCTCACACTTTCATTTGAAGTATACTTGTGTCTTTTTCATTGTATTTTATTTTCTTGTAAATTTTTCAAGCTTTCACCAAGGACATGTAAATGGCTACTCAAGGTCCTTGGGGAAATGCTTTTGGTTCATTGAGTCTAGCTCTACCCCTACATGCTCTTCCTGAAGGCTCACAAAAGAACTTTCCCAAGTTCTTTGGTGATGGACAATAATATCCTAATGAGCATGTTGTTGCTTTCCACATCGCTTGTGGAGTTCATGGTGTTGAACACGAAGATCATGTATTTGTAAGGCTATTTGTGGAGACTCTCCAAGGTGTCACTGCAGATTGGTTTTATCATCTGGCACCACATACCATTAAAAAATAGGAAAATCTCATTGCAAAGTTTGAAGAAAGGTTCAAACCTCCTAAAGACGCTCATGCTTTGTTGGCTCAACTCACCGAGTTGAAGAAGGAATCTCACATGCCTATGCGTGAGTTCATTGCTCAATTCAACAAGTTGACATGAAGAATTCCAACTATTCCTCAACCTATAGATGGGAATTTGAAATGTTTCTTTGTAAATGCTCAAATGCCCGAGGTTGGTTTCCTATTGAGAAGAGTAGCTCCATCTACTCTTGCAATTGTGCAGAACTTGGTGATAGAAATTGAAGACGATCTCATTCTTGCTGGGAAAATAAAAATTAAATTAAATGAATCTAAAGAAATCCCTCCTTTGGAGTTATTTTCTTCCATCACAAGGACGGATCCTATGGTGCAAAGTTTGGAAAATGAGCTAATTGTCCTCAAAAGGTAGCTAGCTCAAGGCGTGTTTTCTGTGCCTTGCAAGGACGTACCAAGGAGGTCACTTTCAAATGTTGCTCATAATTTTTCTGTTGGGAATCAACACAAGTTATCTTCACCTCTGAAGAGGCTTGCTCTTGAAGCACCATTAGTAAAAGTAGTAGCGAAGCATCCTAACTCCAATCCAAGTGATCTCACTATTCTCTTTTGAGAAAAGGAAGCAAACATAGCTGGCGACTCCCAATTATGGTTTATGCAGTATTAGAAAGCCATTGATGAAAAGCAGAAGGATGAAATTCATTTCGCTAAAGTTCAAGTGAATGAAGAAAACCTTGTCTTGAGATCTGAAAAATATGGACATGCACGAAGGTCTCAGTCAATTTGAAAAGAATGCATCTGTGTTTCAAGGTCATGAACTTGAACACGTGTTGCATAAAAGAACTTCCCAAAGGCATGATGAAGACCTTATAAATAATTCATATTTTACCAAGTCTAAAGATGGCAAACAATATATTGAGGTATGCAATGCAGTCATATCTTCATTTGAATCACATGAAGGAGATCATTTTGATCAGCATGAGGTTGCCATGGTTGATGAATCAGTTGTTTGAGTAGCAATTGGTAAGAAACATTCAATCTTTGAATGATCATGGGGATGTCCCATAAGACGTATTTCTTGGTTGGAGGCCAAAGAAAAGACAAAGGTTCCACTTGTACCTAAGCATGAAGATAAACTTGAGGATGCAAGTAAATATGTATTGGTATATGCGCAGGAGCAGTCTGAATTCAATGATTCATTTTGGAGCAGCAGTATATCTAATATACTTTTAGAGGTAGTTGAACCTATTCATCTCTTTCAAGAAGTAGTGCCTCAACTTCATTTACATGTAGCTTCTAATGATCATGGAAGGCATTGCAAGCTGTTGAAGAAAGGAAGCTAGTTTGTTGAACTTGTGAACGGTTTTATTTGAGAAGGTTTCATTGATAGCTAGTTTTAATTAGGTAGTTTTTACCTTTTCAATAAGTGCATTTGCATAAGTTTGCATCTTGTTTTCGTAGATTTTTTTTGTATCAGTCTTGCTCAACTTTGTTGCCCAATGAATGGATAAAGGCACTTGGATTTTGGAGTTCTTCTCCCTTCATTTGTTTCAAAGAACGATCGAAGGAAGCTCCCTAGCTAGAGCCAGCTTTTATCCTTGAATTCAGTGTGCTCAATTTGTGGGATAACCCCTACGAAACTTGTCCATTTTGTAGCCCAAGTACTCTAAGCATGCAAAACGAGATGAATTTCATTGGTCCTCGTGCGTGGTCCTTCATCCTCAAAAATTCATTCCAAGCATTAACCTTTGTTAGTTCGTAAAAATTTGTATTTTAAACCAAGTTGTGAAAATTTAGTTTTGGGAGTTAGAAAATTTTCTACACATGTAGGAGTGTTGATTTTTAGCACTTTTACATATTACATGTAGGAGCACCGATTTTTAGAACTCTTACATATTTCGTGCCTTAGTCATTTTCTGGCACATGTAGGAGCGGGGTTCTTTTAGCACTTCTACATCTCAAATCTCAAGTCACATGTAAAAGCTTTGTTTTTCACTGCTCTTAAATATTTCATGCCTTATTCATTTTATTGCACATGTAGAAGTGGGGTTTTTTTAGCACTTCTACATCTCAAGTCTCAAGTCACATGTAAAAGCTCTGTTTTTCACCGGTCTTACATATTTCATGCCTTAGTCATTTTCTAGCACATGTAGGAGCAGGGTTTTTTAGCGCTTCTACATCTCAAATCTCAAGTCACATGTAAAAGTTCTATTTTTCATCGCTCTTACATATTTCATGCCTTAGTCATTTTCTGGTACATGTAGGAGTGGGGTTTTTTAGCGCTTCTCATCTCAAATCTCAAGTCACATATAAACACTCTGTTTTTCACCACTCTTACACATTTCATGCCTTAGTCATTTTATGGCACATGTAGGAGTGGGGTTTTTTAGCGCTTCTACATCTCAAATATCAAGTCAAATGTAAGAGCTCTGTTTTTCATCATTCTTACATATTTCATGCAGAAGATCTATTTTTCACCGCTCTGACCTATTTCATGCAGAAGTTCTATTTTTCACCGCTCTTACATATTTCATGCAGAAGCTCTGTTTTTCACCGCTCTTACATATTTCATGCAAAAGCTCAGTTTTTCACCACTCTTACACTCAAGTGTCCTACCCACATGCAGAAGCTTTGTTTTTCACCGCTCTTACATATTTCATGCAAAAGCTCCGTTCTTCACCTCTTTTACATGAAACTACCAATATGCAACAATGCTATTTTTTATTGCTTTTACATATAATATGCTGAAGTGTTGATTTTAAGCGCCAAGAAGAATTTGAAGATGAAACTTTCTCAATAGCTTCAATGAAAAAAATGATGGATTTCTAGCTTATTTTAGATTTGAAAGAAATAAAAAAGCATTCAATCTCATCAAAGGAGTCAATCTCAAGAATCCTTGTCATCTCCAAAGTACACTCCAATGCTAGACAGTGATGAAGTGCATGTCATCATGAAGTTTTCATGGAGAAAGATGTTGAAGAAGGCCAAATTTTTCCTTTAGATTAGATTTCCCAATTTTATAATTTTTCATGCTTTATGTAAATAAGTTTTGACATTTTACATGTCATTTTGCAAAATGTAATTACATGTAAACAAATATGTTCTCCTACAATTATGAACAACATTTTTGAATAAGTCAACTAGTTAGGATTTTCCTAGATTTGCTCTCCTCTCCCATCTATAAATAAGAGATGATTCTATTGTAATTGTTACCTTTTATCTTTTGCAACAAACTATTGCCCAATTGAGAAGCAAACATTGAAACTTTGAGTTCATATTTGTGGATCTAAATTTTTATCAATAAAGAAGTGAAGTTTCATACCAGACTTTTTGTTGGAATCAATTATCTTTTTGATTTGATTGAATTGGTAGTGATTAGTGATTGAGGTCTAAAGGGCTTTGAGTGGATTTGTGTAAAATTTGTGTTACACTTATTACTTGAATTTGTGACATTGTTAAATACTATTGGTGAATTCTCTACAAGACTTTGTGCTTGTATTTATTCATGCTATTCATGGAATTGTTGTGAAGTATCTAGAAGACTTTGTGATTCTAATACAACGCTGGTTATATATCTCAAGGGATTCATTGGTGAAAGCTATGGAATGAATTTGTGCCTTCATGAGTTGTTCTTATTTTGTAGCTTATTGTTGTCACACTTGTATTCCTAAGCTTTGCTTTGACAAGATAGGAATATTGGTATTACTGCTTAATTTATGTTTGAAGTTGTAACACATCAAGAACTTAAATTGTGAAACATTGTAAAACATGTTCTCTAAAAGAAGAGAGAATCATGAATGTGACACACCCCATATCATAATTTTAACTATCTAAATAGTTTTACTTTACTTTCAATAAGCAGTAAGAAGGGTGCCTCCCCTTTCTGAGAGGAGAGATTGTATCTCACACAACTGTGGTTGAAATCTAGGTTGTGTAATTTGTTTAAAGGAGATTACATAATTTTCACCTGATAGTTTTTTGGCAACTCCGCTGGAGACCCGATACATATTCAAAATCCTCACGCTTTCATTTGAAGTATACCCATGTCTTTTTCATTGTATTTTATTTTCTTGTAAGTTTTTCAAGCTTTCACCAAGGACATGTAAATGGCAGCTCAACGCCCTTGTGAAGATGCTTTTGGTTCATTGAGTCTAGCTCTACCCCTACATGCTCTTCTTGAAGGCTCACGGAAGAACTTTCCCAAGTTCTTTGGTGATGGACAACAACATCCTGATGAGCACGTTACTGCTTTCCACATCGCTTGTGGAGTTCATGGTGTTGAACATGAAGATGTATCTGTAAGGCTATTTGTGGATACTCTCCAAGGTGTTGCTTCAGACTGGTTTTATCATCTAGCCCCACGTACCATCACAAACTGGGAAACTCTCATAGAAAATTTTGAAGAAAGGTTCAAACCTCCTAAAGACGCTCTTTCTTTGTTGGCTTAGCTCACCCAGTTGAATAAGGAATCTAACATGCCTATGCACAAGTTCATTGCTCACTTCAACAAGTTGACATGAAGAATTCTAACTATTACTCAACCTACAATTGAGAATTTGAAATTTTTCTTTGTAAATGATCAAATGACTGAGGTTGGTTTCCTATTGAGAAGAGCAGCCCCAACTACTCTTGCAGTTGTCCAAACCTTGGCGATAGAAATTAAAGATGATCTCATTCTTGTTGAGAAAAAAAAAATTGAATCAAATGAATCTGAAGAAATCCCTTCTTTGGAGTTATTTTCTTCCATCACAAGGATAGATCCTATGGTGCAAAGGTTGGAAAATGAGCTACTTGTCCTCAAAAAGCAGCTAGCTCAAGGCTTGTTTTCTGTGCCTCACAAGGACGTACCAAGGAGGTCACTTTCAAATGCTGCTCATAATTTTGCTGTTGGGAATCAACACAAGTTATCTTCACCTCTGAAGAGGCTTGCTCTTGAAGCACCATTAGTAAAATCAATAGTGAAGCATCCCGACTCCAATCCAAGTGATCTTGCTATTCTCTTCTAGGAAAAAAAATTAGACATAGCTGGCGACTCCCAATTCTGGTTTATACAGTCTCAAAAATCCATTGATGAAAAGTAGGAGGATGAAAGTCATTTTGTTGAAGTTCAAGTGAATGAAGACAATCTTTTCTTGAGATCTGAAAAAGATGGCCATGCACAAAGGTCTCAGTCAAGTTGAAAAGAATGCATCTGTGTTTCGAGGTCATGAACTTGAACATGCGTTGCATAAAAGTTTTTCCAAAGGCATGATGAGGAAATTCTTATAAATAATTCAGGTTTTCCTAAGTCTCGAGATGGTGAACAAAATATTGAGGTATGCAGTGCAGTCATATCTTCATCTGAATCACATGAAGGAGGTCTTTCTGATCAGCATGAGGTTGCCAAGTTTGACGAATAAGTTGTTCAAGTAGCAATTGGTAAGAAACATTCAATATTTGACTAATTGAGGGGATGTCCCATAAGACATCTTGCTTGGATGGAGGCCAATGGGAAGACAGAGGTTCCACTTGTACCTGAGCGTGAAGATAAAATTGAGGATGCAAGTAAAGATACATTTGTAAATGTGCAGGAGCAGTCTGAATTCAATGATTCATTTTGGAGCAGCAATATATCTGATATATTTTTAGAGGTAGCTGAACCTGTTCATCTCTTTCAAGAAGCAGTGCCTCAACTTCATTTACATGTAGCTGCTAATGATCATGGAAGGCATTGCAAGCTGTTGAAGAAAGGAAACTATTTTTTTGAACCTGTGAACGGTTTTATTTGAGAAGGTTTCATTGATGGCTAGTTTTAACTAGGTAGGTTTTTACCTTTTCAATAAGTGCATTTGCATAAGTTTGTGTCTTGTTTTCATAGATTTGCTTTGTATTAGTCTTGCTCAACTCTGTTTCCCAATGGATGGATAAAGGAACTTGGAGTCTGGAGTTCTTCTCCCTTCATTCATTTCAAAGAACGATCGAAGGGAACTCCCCAGCTAGAGCCAACTATTATCCTCGAATTTAGTGTACTCAATTCGTGGGATAACCCCTAAGAAACTTGTCCATTTCGTAGCCCAAGTACTCTAAGCACACAAAATGAGGAAAATTTCATCAGTCCTTGTGCATGGTCCCCCATCCTCAAAAAGTCATTCTGAGCATTAACCTTTGTTAGTTTGTCAAAATTCACATTTTAAACCAAGTTGTGAAAATTTAGTTTTGGGAGTTAGAAAATTTTCTGCACATGTAGGAGCGTTGATTTTTAGCGCTTTTACATATTACATGTAGGAGCGCTGATTTTTAGCACTCTTACATATTTCATGCCTTAGTCATTTTCTGGAACATGTAGGAGTGAGGTTTTTTTAGCACTTCTACATCTCAAATCTCAAGTCACATATAAAAGCTCTATTTTTCACTGCTCTTACATATTTCATCCCTTAGTCATTTTCTGACACATGTGGTATGTGCAGGATCATGGTGGGCCAAAAAGTGGCAATGAGGAAAAAAACATGTCTTGCATCGACCCAAAAACGTGAAAATAACGTGTTGAATTTTTTTAGGCTTGGGTGTCAGTACACACCACCAAAGCAAACACCAATCCTAGTTTTCCATATCGGATATTCGATTTGTAAAAAATATATACAAATTTTGTGGTTGTTTTAAAATCATTTGATAGTCAACAACCCATGGGCGCACATTGAGGAGGTTCTTCACGTAACGAATATCCGATTTCGCCAATATCCGATTTGAAAAGGTAATATTTTAGATTTTTATTTGCTTTGATTCAATTTTGAATTAGATTTGAATAATTTCAATTAGTTTTTTGTGGATTTTTTTTCAAAATAGGGTTTTTGATTGAATTTTTATGAAAATTTTGAGTTTATAATGGATTTTGATTAAAAATGAATGTTTTTTTATGGATTTTGTTTTAAAAATAGTGTTGTTTATGTATTTTTATTAAAAATTAGAGAATTTTATAGATTTTTGTTAAAAAGTAGGGTTTTTTTTTAAAAACTAGGGTATTTTTACAATATTTTCATTTATACTGTCTAATTTCAATTAGATTAATTAGTTTTTTACTTTAATTAGACATTATGGTTGCTGAAAATAAAAATGCACAAATTCCAAATGATCCACCAACTGAGAATGAAAATGCACAAATTCCAAATGATCCACTAGCTGAGAATAAAAATGCAAAAATTCCAAATGATCCACCAGTTGAGAATGAAAATGCATAAATACCAAATGCTCCACCACCTCCACAACCATCAATTGAAGAATTAATTGGTGAAAAATTGTAGCAATTAAAGGGCATTTCTAAAGTTTATAAGAGAATCCCTCGATTATTCGAGATGTCAAACACATTGAAGGATATAATTAAAAATATAGAAACCCTCTCCACCCAACATAATGCCTTTCATTCGTGGCGAGAAGACATGAGGGAATATTATGCATGTGGATTGTCTTATGATGATGTGAAAGATCTCAGAATAACCAAAGCCCAAATAGCCTCTTTATTTGTTAACCCCCACACTAGTTTTCCAATTAATGTTAATAAACCAAAAATTTCTATAAAATGGTGCACACATAGGGACATTGTAGATAAATTTTGGGATCATTGGTGTATGGTTTTCGATAAACCACCGAACAACAATTGTGATATACCATTTTACTTTATTAAAAAATTATATGCTGAGTTTGTGTTAGGGCATCATGTCAATTACTTTGACATGAAACCCTTCCAGGGCGTTGGTGGAGGTATGCCCCAGGATAGACCAGGGGTAGTTAGAGTAGTCCCGTACCCATATGTTCCCCCTCCTCCCCTTCCTCTGCCACCTCCAGTATATCATCCAAATATTATGCAGGATGCGGCCACAAAAACTATCTAGGCTATTCACTTTTTGAGTGGCCTTTTGGTTTCGCATGCTTCTACAGTAGCTCAGCCACATTTTGGTGATGTTGGCAATGGTTCGAGTGCTGCTGCATCATCCTCGTTAGGTTCACATATTTGTGTTCCACATACTTGCTCCATGTGTCGCCAGATATGCTTGGGTCCTCTTGGACAGCCTGCAGAGCATCCCTTGGACACTTTTGATTATGACCTCCATAATGTGGACATTATAGATCGGACTCAAGGGAGTGGAGCACACCCTACAAAGTTCTCTCCTGCTAGAGAGGGGGACATTGGAATAGTGACACAGGTAAGATTTAAGTTGTAAATTCATAACTTGCATATGTTTTTAAATGAATATTAATAAGAGATAGTATAATGTACTAATATTTATTTACATGGTCTATTTAACAGTTGATGTTTGAGGAGGAGCTCGCATAGGTGACTGATAGCACCCTTAGGGCCATTTCATTTGGCCTCGACACACACACAGTATATATTTTTTCACTCACTCGTTTACATTTTTTTATTATATACTTGCTTGTCATTTGAATTGTCATAAATGAAATTATATAATAACTTATATGTTTATCTTATTTTCCTCTTGTAGGAAATACCTAGTGCGAGCGAGGTGCAACCTTGTCTAGATTATGAAAGTGAAATGTTAGATAAGGGGAAGGTAATTAAACTCAAATTTGATTGAATTAAGAATTTTAAGATCGTATATTGATTATACATACATCGACATAGATTGGTAGTTTCATATGTACTTGTCATTTTTATGTACATGAAGTTATGAGCTATACGTTGTTGTTGACAAGTGCGAGCAAGGTGCAACCTTGTCCAGATTATGGAAGTGCAATGTTAGACAAGGGGAAGGTAATTGAACTCAAATTCAATTGAATTAAGATTTTTAAGATCAATTATACATATATCAATATAGATTGGTAGTTTCATATGTACTTGTCATTTTTATGTACAGGTAGTTGTGAGCTATACATCGTTGTTGACAAGTGCCACAATGCCTGAAGGATTACGTATTGGAACACTTGAAGGAGTAGGTGTTGAAACACCTCAAGGAGGAGGTGTCGAAACACCTATAGGAGATAAAGAAAAAGATCAGCCTAAAGAGGTATGCATTTATTTTATTTGTGTTTAGAATTTATATGTTCCTATTACCGACAATTGTATGCTAACTTGGATCAATTTTATGTTTTTGTTCACATATATAGATTGACATTACAAAAGTTGGTTTGGTCGGTTCTTTGAAAGGGGCATATTCTAGGACTCCTGACCCTTTGAAGAGATGGATATTTCAGGTAATCAAGTTACAATTTTAGAGTTCAATTATAATTCAATGTATATTGATTTCAATGTTTATTATTCAATTTTAAATCATATAGTATAACTAATCTCAATTGTGGTTTGAATTTTTCTTGCGCAGCTACCTTCAGAGCCAACGAGTGCTGCAAAGAGGCTCCATTTTGATGATCCACGAATAGTTTAGGATGAGATAGAAATTTTGGCATGTAAATTTTGAATAGACATCGAGATGGCATATGCCACATTTTGTAAAACTTTGTTTGAGTTGGCATTGATGCCATTTTTGTATATGGAGATACACTCAAGATTATTGGATAATTTGATATATAGAAGTTGACAATCGGAATTTAATTTCTTCCTCATGTGCATGATTAAACTCTTTGAAAATTTAATCAAGTGAACAATGGTTAAATATCAATGTACAATAGCATAAAAAGAATGGTTATATTATGTAGTTTATATTCATATTGTTGATTACATTGCATTGCACATCTTTCAAACTCAAAGCATTACTTCACATTGCATAAGTAACAACTAGATGCTGATAGATGAAAAAATTTCAATAACAATATAGTTTTTACAAAGTCAACCTAAGAAGTTATGCAATTACTTCACATTACATAACTAATAACTAGGAGCAGCTATCAATTGCATTAGCTTGTCATGGAATTCTATGAGACCACATTTCTTTGAGGAAACTTGGCATAATCGGTAGCTTGATATGGAATTCTATAACCGATTAGATAGCTCATAACATATATATAGAAGGAAGCAATCCCGACCCATCTCTAACATCAAATTTTGGTTGGGCCTCCTCGTTGACATCAACTATGTGTGGTTGGGCCTCCTCTACTCTAGTATCTAAATCAGGCTCAACTTGTACCCCAACTTATGCACGTTAACTTGAACTCCATTTTGTGTATGTTGAGATCCTAATCATATAAAAGACAAAGACTTGAGAGTATATTTAAGGGATGAAAGATATAAACTCATTTTCAAAAGACTATGTAAATTTTAACATTTGGATATGTTATCATTCTCTATTATATATTAAATATAAGCTTAAATGTATAACATTATTTTTCTATTTACTCTCAAGTCACTATAAAATTAAATATGTATTTCTAACATAATTTTCCTCATGTCTATATATACTTGCATAATGGTAGCATAAATAAGTGTGTTTAAAGATAGTTTCAGGTGACTTGCATAAAATTTTAAATTATTTAGATAACATCTAATATTGAATCCAAGTTGTGGTTCCTATGATGTGGGAAAGAAATATGAATTCCATACATATATGAAATAAGACACTTGGGTGTAAAATGATAGAATAAAGGTATAAAAAAATATCATTAACAACTTGCACAAACAAAGAAACTTAAGGGCATTTGTAGAATTCTAAATGCAACAATATATAAATTAAAGACAATTTATTTACGAATGATTCCATGGAGAAACTAGAGAAGGTCACACCTCATAGATTGTATTCTTGGTAGGAGATAAAGTACTCTTAAGAGTTAAACCTCATAAGAGCTTGAGAGAATTTGGAAAGTATGCTAAGATAGCACCTAGATACATGGGTTCTTTTAAAGTTTTAGAAGTTATTAACCTGGTTGCCTACAAAATAGCTCTACCACCAACTCTTTCTCATATGCATGAGTTTTTCCATGTCTTATTTAAAAAAATGTGTTTTGGAATTAACCATATTCTTGATTGGAATAATCTTCAAGATTAGGATCCAAGAGTGATCACAATTGAGCCTCTCAAATTACTTGAGGTTCACAAGAACCACTTGTGTGACAGAGAAATTACTCAATGTCAGGTCTAGTGGGACCAATATTCTAAGGATAGTGCCACCTAGAATATGTTGATGAATTAGTGTTATATCAGTTGATATGGTTTGTTTAAAATTAATATGGAATTTGCATATAAATGAAAAAGAATGCTATACTTTGTATATTATTGGTTTATGTTAATATTTTCTTTATATAATCAAACTAGCTACCTTGTTGGCTTGATGAGGTGGATGCAGGAGATTTTGTTTCTCCCTCTAGGATAGAGAGGGAGAGCATCATTAGAGAGAGTAGCAGATTCAAGAAGAAAACCAAGGCCACCAAGAAATTGAGAAGTCACACACAAACCATATATTGCATGGTTTCTTTAAATTATGAATTCTTTCTTGGAACTGGTTGAACTCTAAGTTCGTTTGAGTTGTCATTGGTTTAAGTATAAAATACATACATGTGTCCTTGTTTTATGATTAAAACCCAACTTGGCATGGAATTCTATGATATACAAAGTCTATTGATGCCAAGGTTCAATTTGTATGATATTGAAAAAAGAAACCAATTGAGTAGAGTTATCAACATTCTTCAGAAATCATAAGAATTTTTTTAGTACACTAGCCATTTTGATGTCTTCTTTCAGTCTCAAACGATATTTTGTATCATTGTTACATTGGTCTTGAGAGTGGTAGCTTAATATAGGTCCACAATACAAAATATGGTTTACTTGTGCAGTGTAACAGTGGCATAGGAAGATTTTTCTTTGAAAGAACCAAAGGGTGATTACACGTTTGAAGTGTATAAACACATACCTTTTTGGAATATCAAGGATACTTTTTGAATCTTCCATGCATTGCTGATCTAAAAGGAAAGGTCTTTTTCCTAATTTGTATGCAGCCATGCTTTTGACATTGTCAAAAAGAGCAAAACTCCCCTAATGATGCAAAGGCATGGCCAAGCAGTTCTAACTCTCCACATTAGAGAAGAGAACTAAGTAGAGTTGTTAGGATTCTTCAAAAATCATAAATCAACATTCTTCAAAAATTCTAAGAATTTGTATGATATTGAAAAAAGAAGACAACTGAGTAGAGTTATCAGCATTCTTCAAAAATCATAAGATTTTTTTTAGTAAACTATCCATTTTGATGTCTTCTTGCAGTATCAAACGTTATTTTGAATGCAGATGTGTGATAAATTCTTAGTTTAATGATGCTGAACAATTTTTGAAAAAAGAAAGTTGTGTCACGGTCCACTTTCAATCCAACAAGCAAAAATGAAAGCTCGGCCTCTTGGAATGAAAATGCTTGTTTGGAAAACAAATGAATAAGAATGAGGTAGTTAAGGTGTTTGAAATTATTTAGAGGTCAATTTTAGGGTGGAAGGCTTAAAAATCCATTTTAAATGCACAAAAAAGAATGAAATTACTTCAAACCAAGTTTGTGAAGAAGTTAACTCTGCTACCCACTAGTTTCCCTTAAGAGTCCAAAGTGCTAAAAGACAACAATCTTTGAAGGGCTATTTCTCGAAGATCGTGATGCTTACAGATTCTCTGTTCGAGGCTATAGGATCATGTTGGGACCATCTACAAAAACCTCTCGGTTTTTGCTATCTCGTAGGCGTCTTCCTGTGGTGATGACTTTTCAGTGGAGGGAAAAGTTGCCAGATGCAAGCATTGTAAAGTTGCAAAGTGGTGCAACTTTCATTCCGCAACTCGTACGACCAAACAGACTGTTCCAACACGTCCGTATGGGTACATTTACGATAGGGATGGTCATCTTTTGCACCCAAAAATACTGAATCACTCCGAGCTACATTGGACCGATGATTTCCCTAAAGAGTCCAAAGTGCTAAAACGAAGCAATCTTTGAAGGGATATTTCTAGGAGACCATGAGGCTTACAAACTCTCCGTCTAAGGCTATGGAATCATGTTGGTACCATCTACAAAAATCTCTCTCGGTTTTTGCTATCTTGGAGGTGTTTTCCTGTGGTGATGACTTTTCAGTGGAGGGAAAAGTTGCCAGATGCAAGCAATGTAAAGTTGCAAAGTGGTGCAATTTTCATTCCGCAACTCGCACGACCAAACAGACTATTCCAACACGTCCGGATGGGTACCTTTATGCTAGGGATGGTCATCTTTTGCACCCAAATATACCAAATCACTCTGAGCTACATTGGACCGACGATTTCCTTGAAGAGTCGAAAGTGCTAAAAGGAAACAATCTTTGAAGGGCTATTTCTTGGAGACCACGAGGCTTACAAACTCTTCTTCTAAGGCTATGGGATCGTGTTGGGACCATCTACAAAAACCTCTCTCAGTTTTTTCTATCTTGGAGGCATTTTCTTGTGGTGATGCCTTTTCAGTGGAGGGAAAAGTTGCTAGATGCAAGCAGTGTAAAGTTGCAAAGTGGTGCAAATTTCATTCCACAACTTGTACGACCAAACAGAATGTTCCAACATGTCTAGATGGGTACATTTATGCTAGGGATGGTCATTTTTTGCATCCAAATATACCGAATCACTTCGAGCTACATTGGACCGGCGATTTCCCTGAAGAGTCTAAAGTGCTAAAAGGAAACAATCTTTGAAGGGATATTTCTCAGAGACCATGAGGCTTACAAAATCTCTGTCTGAGGCTATGGGATCGTGTTGGGACCATCTACAAAAACCTCTCTCGGTTTTTACTATCCCAGAGGCGTTTTACTATGGTGATGACTTTTCAGTGGAGGGAAAAGTTGCCAGATGCAAGCAGTGTAAAGTTGCAAAGTGGTGAAAATTTCATTCCGCAATTCGTACGACCAAACAGACTGTTCGAACACGTCCGTATGGGTACGTTTATGCTAGGTATGGTCCTCTTTTGCAACTAGATACGCCGAATCACTCCGAGCTACATTGGACCGACAATTTCCCTTAAGAGTCCAAAGTGCTAAAAGGCAACAATCTTTGAAGGGCTATTTCTCGGAGACCATGAGGCTTAAAAAATCTCTATCTAAGGCTATGGGATTGTGTTGGGACCATCTACAATAACCTCTCTCGGTTTTTTCTATCTCGGAGGCATTTCCCATGGTGGCAAGTTTTCAGCTGAGGGAAAAGTTGTCAGATGCAAGCAATTTTCCAAAACACCAGACCAACACATGACTGATTCAAACACCCATATCCAAGTTACACAACATATATGAGAAACAACATAGACTCCTTTGGACCAGCGTTGACTTCCTATACATTCAACCTTGAAAAGGCTACTCATTTTTGCAAACCCTAGGGTAAAAACTCTATTTTCAACTCTATGCTTAGAAAACAAAGAAACTTGTGGTATGTCATTTTTGCAAACCCTCTATTAAGAAGTCAGAATAAATTCAAGACATGTAATAATGTTTCTACATAAATTTTTGATACAAAAATGCTTGAATGGCTTGTGCATAGGCATAAAACACAAGAAAAATAGTAAAATATGAACTGAGCAATTGAGTTGCTAAAAATGAAGTTGCACCCAAGTTGGATTTGAAGAGAAAAAGTTGCAAGCCACTATAATTTATTATATATAAATGGGAGATATTACAAAACCTGGTTCAAATGAGCATACCGACAGGAAAGAACCATGAAGAAAACCTTTGGTTGTAGCTTGACTAAGTACAAAAATAGACCCCTTTACAAAACCTATGAGTTTCCAAAATACAGACCCCTTTACATTTTAAACATAGCCTTTATACAATGCTAGACATTTGACTCATATTTCAAAAAACATCACTGGGTATAGATTATGCCCATACACAATTATGACCGTTTTACATTGTTTCCAATTTGAGAATTCAAATTTTACAAAATTTTCCTATTGGAGGCATTTAGGGCACAATCTTCGACAATAGTAGTATGTTCACGTTTTGGACTGACAAGCACCTGTACAAACCATCAAGGTAGCTTAGAATAAGCAATCTATATTATCTAAATGACACAAAATATGATGAGATGGTAATGCAAACTATAAAAGACACTTAAAATAACCAATCTATATTGTTGTAATCTATGGCATACCTCTCTGAAAGGATCAGAGCTGGCTATTGTTGCAGCAGGTCCATGATCAATCGTGCCAGGAATATCACAAAAGTGGGAAAATGAGAAATCTATATTGTCACAATAGAAAAGATGCTTAGACTAACAAATCTATATTAATCTAAACAACTTGAATGATGATGAATTGGTGATGCAAACTATAAAAGATGCTTAGAATAACCAATCTATATTATTCTAAATGACACAAAATATGATGAGATGGTAATGCAAACTATAAAAGATGCTTAAAATAACCAATCTATATTGTTGTAATCTATCACATACTTCTCCAAAAGGATCAGAGCTGGCTATTGTTGTAGTAGGTCCATGATCAATCATGCCAGGAATATAGTAAAAGTGGGAAAATGAGAAATCTATATTGTCACAATAGAAAAGATGCTTAGACTAACAAATCTATATTAATCTAAACAACCTGAATGATGATGAGTTGGTGATGCAAACTATAAAAGACACTTAGAATAACCAATCTATATTGTTCTAATCTGTCACATACCTCTTTGAAAGGATCAGAGCTGGCTATGGTTGCAGCAGGTCCATGATCAATCTTGTCAAAAATATCGCAAAAGTGCATACAAAATATCACTATTAAAGGCACCTGCATTGCAATAGTATATAAAATATTAATATTAAATAAAGAACACTAATGGACTTAATCATAATGAACATAAGAATTGTACCTTCCATTCTTGAAAATGTTATTCAAGTGTGCCTAAAGGGTCATCTCTTTGCTTAAGAGTATCCAATATTGCTTCATGATCGACATTACTAAGTGTCCATAGTTGTTTTGTCTTTGGTCTGGCATGATGCTTCAAAAAATTAACATTTGTTGCTATAACAAGGTACAAATACATGAGAATGGTTTTGTGTTTCTCATAGTCTTCAAATGCAGGTATGCCATTCTTTCTAATCATGTATGTTCGCAACCAAGTTCCTGCAACCACAACTGAACCTATAGGATACACGAAACCATCATCATCTTCCATTGGTTGTGTTAGCTTATGCTTTACCCGCACACATTGAGCCAACCAATAGTCTGATCTCTCTTCATTCCCCTGGGGTGCACCAATTGCAAAAATATGTCCTAGTTGTAGTAGATCTGAAAGTAGGTCGTAGTCAACTGAAATTTCCATTGTGTCATTTGTCATGGATATTGTTTGAGATAAAGGAGTTAGATACTATGGTACCCATGTATCCACCCATTCACTTGACTCACATTGATCCAACTCACACTGAATACAACTCTGAAAAAAACAAGCCAACTCTCGTGTCCAAATGCTCCATGTGCCTACATCTAAGCTTTGAAATGAATGCATCTTTGAAGAATCTTTGATTGTATGACAATCCAATTTGCCTCCCACTATACCCTCCTCAATGAACCAAAAGAATTTGTGCACTATTTAATCAAGTGTCCCTCCCTGTGACAATGCTGAACTACACCAATCAACTATAGAACGTGCATCGCTGAATTTTTCTCCTGAAATATTCAATTGCTCCTTAACTAGATCTCTCTTTACGCATGCACCTGCTCCATCATGCTCCCCTTTCCCATGTCCAACTTCAAAAAAACTCCAAATATGAGGTAGACCCCTCTCTACATGCATTGTACTCAACCAATAAAACATATGAGCATTCTTGAATTGACCTATGCAATTATCTGACCAAATTAGATGTCGGCCCAGTGCTATATCATGCTCCTGCAAGAACTCAAAAAAATTCTCGAAACAATGTTGGATATACTCGAACAAGTGAGATCTATCAACACTCATATAAAAATGATACTCTCTGATTATCTTTCGATCCTCCTCTATACTATCAGGTGCATGTCTAAATGTTATGTGGACAAAAATAGCAATCTGAATGGAATTGTAATACTGAGATTGTACCTCGTTTTGTGGTTGCAATGTGTAGTTTTCTGCAAAATCAACCACTAATATAATAGTGGCAATCGGAAAAGAGTCCTTACACATCCTAAATTGTTGATCCAACCACTAAGACCTATGACTATGCCTTGCATACTTGTAGAAAAGATTGTCCTTAAAATTTGAAATAAAATCAACAACACTGCATTCTTTTGAAACCAACTCACATCTAGAACCTTCACCTCCACTCTGCAAAGTATATTTGACTATCTCATATCTCTTTTTCTCAACAAACTTCTTTCCAAATTCATGTTCGGAACTCTCATGAAAACATTGAACAAACTTTGACAAGCCACCACATTGTGAACACTTTGCATTTAAACAATCATTTCTATAGAAAAAGCAACCATCATCTCTAGAACATATAAAAAGATCTAGCAAGTCCCTTGATGATTTTGGAAGATTCATTGCACCACACTCTTGCAACATTTCATTAGTATGCAAAGTAGAATGAATATAGCATAATAGTTCATGGTACATTGAAAACTCCACATGGTATTTGTAACAGTAAGTATTACGAATTTTAAGAGGCACACAATAAAATGGCTTCAAACCTTCAAAATTCCTTTGTGATATTTCCATATTTGGATGCGTTTCAATATATTTTTTGAACAACATTGTTTGGCTTGATTCCAAGAAATGTTTATGATGTGGTGTACGGTCTCAATTGCCAATTTTTAACTTTAAAACATCCTTTGTATTGGGTGATACTCTAGAGTTATCATGCCAAAATTGTTGAATTACTTGCTTTACATTATCAGTTAGCTTCTTATCAACATGTGGAAGCTTCCCGAAAAAATCGCATGTATCATTTTGAAGAGGATCATCTATTCTTTCTCTTCTTGCAAGTGCTTTATCCAAATTTTTACGATTTATGTCAAAATCAATACAAGTTTGTGTCATAAAGCAAACCTTTTTCAATTGATGGCTTACTAGGGCGGTTGTAATGACTCTTCGAGCAACTCTCTTATCCTTTTCCTTGTTATTTTTTCCAATAGACTTGAGAGCATTAAAAATATTTTTGACAATAATAGAATTTTTTTCGGTCTTCTTGTTCACACGAATCTTCAATTTGGCTAGCAAAGGTCTCATCTTTTGCATCTTTAGCAATTGTACAAAAGTTGGCATTGCTCGATCAATGTCTTATCACTAAAATATTGGTTGAAAAGTCTTCTAGCCCACAACCGAACAGTTAGTGTTGACCTCTTGCCTTCAAAATTGTTTATAATGTTCTCATCAAATTCAAGTAACCATTTAGGGGTTCTTGAAGGTCTTGAATTTGGAATATGTCTTTCTTCCACACAAGGTTCTTCATTTCTCATGTAATATGGTGAAACATAATTTACACTTAGTTCAATATTATGTTCAACATCTTAAATTCCAACATTTTCACCTTTAATTTGAATAATTTCATTCCCAATTTCAGTATCATATTCAACGTCTTCAAATCCAACATTTTCACCTTCAACATTTTCATTATCAATTTCAATAGTTTCATTCCTAATTTGAATATCATGTTCAACATCTTCAATTCCAACATTTTTAGCTTGAACATTTTGAGTATCAATTTGAACATTTTCATTCCCAATTTCAATATCATGTTCAACATTTTCACCTTGTACATATTCAATTTCCTCTTCACTTGAAAGACCATAGGGCTCAGATTCACCAATATTTAACATACCTTGTCTTCTCTTCCTATGATCTTCTTTATCTTTTTGTCTATATTCTTCAATTTGTTCTTTTGTAAGCTTTCTCTTACATTTATGCTTCCGACGACTGCTGCTCCCCATTATACCTCATAAAAGATGCTAAAAAATCATTGTTTATGACAAATTTGAGTACAAGATGCTCCAAAAAGTTGAACTTTGTCTCTTCCTATCTGAAACTGCGCGTTTGTCACCTGCAAAGCCTACAAAAAGAATGTAGGGTCCATTGGAATGCAAAAAATGGGTCATATGGGGTTTTGGTATGGCCCGCAAATTGGATATCTGACTAAATCCGATATTTGACTAAATCCGATATCTGATATGAAATTTTTTTAAAATAAAACAATTTTATAATGCTCTCTAACGACAAGATTTTAGTGCTATAAATCGGATATTCGATTCAAATTGGATATCCGATTTGTGCATATATATACCTAACAATAATTAGGAGGTGGAGGGTAGAGGGGGAGAAGGGGAGAGTGAGGGAGAGAGAATTAGAAGGGGGAAGGGAGAGGGGA